>JAZGTK010005205.1:0-22890 GCA_036877625.1 Ambastaia sidthimunki
TAGTTACAGGAGAGCACCTGCAATGTTGATGCACCAGTGGACTGCAAAAACAAAGCCTGCATTGATATATTTCTGATCCTGAGATTGTCTGAGCGCAGTGAGCTCAGTATAAGATGGTGCAGCTTCACCTGCGGCCAAAGCTCATAAGCTCACAGACATTTCTCTCCATGTGTGTCTCTCTGTGTGTACGAATGTGTGTGTGTGTGTGTTTGGGGAATTTACTTAACCATATATTGGGGACATGTTGGTACCCAAAAGTCAGCAAAATCTGACAAATCAAAGCAAAACCTCCTTTGGGGACATCCTCATTTGTATAAACACTATAAAAATATAGTAAATAAAGTTGTTTTCAAAATTGTAAAAATGCAAGTTTTCTGTTAGGGTTAGGGTATATTCTTTATAACTAGCTGTGTATTATTAATAATAGAAGTCTATGAAATGTCCTTATTTAGACAGATAAGTAAACATGTATGTGTGCGTGTCTGTGTACACACACTCACAGATCCAAGAAAAAACTCTATTCATATGTTTTATTTCTAAAGTCTAAGCTGAAGATGAGAAATCAAACAGCAGGTACGTATGGTGAAAAACAAAGCTTTCTCAAACAGGGCCAGTTCACTGACATTCCTCAACTGCACTTTTTCTAAATGCAGGTCTATGCTCAAATGTAAAAGAATTTTAGAGCAAAACTAAGAAAAGATATTCAGGCCAATGCTGGGCAAAATTGTATGCTATGCAGTGAGATATAAGCACGAGAACCACACAAAAAAATATGAAATTTCAAATCTAATTTAAGCTTGAAAATAACTGAAAGTTTTAGGATTTTGAATAAACATTATAGCATGAATAAAATAGGAAATAATTTGGGTTTACTACAAATAACAATGTTATACCTCAAGTTCTAAGGCAGTAACTAAGCAAATTTTAACCTGTGGCCAGGGCCTGAAATTTGGAGAGAGATTGCGAGTTTTCCTTCCCACAAATGCACACATGATATGAGAAATTTGTGTAAACCTTTATTAAAGGAATTGTTTGCTCAAAATTGAAATATGTCTCATAATTTGCTTACCCTCATGCCATCCTAGGTGTATATCACTTTCTTTCTTCAGCCAAACACAGCTGGATTTATATTAAATAATATCCTGGTTCTTCCCAGTTTTTGTAATGGCATTGAATGGTGCCCGAGATTTTGAAGCTCTTCTCAGGGCAAATATCAATCATTTGATAGACGTTTGCCTATATACATTTATGTTTTTGATGTTTTATTTAAAACAATTTAGAACAGCTGACCACACCTCTAGATCACAACACCTGGACATTATAACATCACCTGTCCTGTAGAGGGAGCACAAATCCAAAAAAGTAAAACAATCAAAAAGAATTACAATAAAGAAAAGATGGATTAAAGTGTTTTGATGAAGTACTAAAACTCATTTGGTAGCAGCAGGAAGTTGTAAATGAAAGATGACCTCTCAGTCATCCATCTCACTCCTGTACCAGCGTAAAAATGAAAATCCATTTAGTTATTTTAAACAGGTTAATGTGTGAATCTTCTATTTCTGCACTCACCAGGAGAAACGTATTATGCCTAAACAGGGAATGCCAATTGCATTAGCAGGTCACTGTTAGCCATCCATGTTCTTCCTGAGGAGCAAATGAGGTGACTCTCTTCCTGTCTGCTGGTCCAATAGATTTAAAGGAGAAGCCACTTTCACAGGACAGAAAACCACAAAAATAAGGAGAGGGAAGAAGAGGAAATTGGGGGAGAGGAGAGAAGGGGAGAGGAGAAAGAAGATAAGTGGAAAAAGAGAGAGGAGAGAGGACAGAATTGGAGAGGGGAGAACAGAAAGGAGCAGAGAGGATGAGGGAGGAGAGAGAAGAGGAGGAAGAGGGGAGAGGAGAGAAAAGGAGAGAGGAGATGAGTGGAAAAGAAACGAGTAGAGAAGAGAGGATTGGAGAGGGGAAAAGAGAAAGGAGAGGAGCAGAGAGGATGAGTTAGGAGAGAGAAGAGGAAAGAGAGGAGGAGGGGAGAGGATAGAAAAGGAGAGAGGAGATGGAGATGGAAGGAAACAAAACATGATGGGATCTGAAATGGAAAAGAGATAAAGCAGAAGATAGAACAGCAGTTTAGATGACATGAGATCATGGTAAGACAAAAGACAGCTACGTGCTGTGACATCCCCATAACAATTAACTCAGTTATTTATCTTTGCTAAATGATATGCTGTCATCCATTATTCCCAGTTTATGAACACAAAAGAACTACAGAATCCGCAGACACTTATTTTTAGCGTGATGAGATTAACTTAGTCAGATGTCTGTCCTGAACCTCAATGATCTTTCCTTTCATTTCTTAATTTTAAGTCTAAAGTGATCCCAGGTCATGACTCTGACTTTATCAGCTTTAAAAAATAAAAGGCCAGTTACAATCAAGCCCTCCACATTACCATTATGAATAATAATGACACTATGAATAGGAGCAAGAATGCCACTGGAATTATAACAACCTGTCTTGACCTCACTAAATGCTTTTATCATAAAGCACACAAATGCTTCCCAATCAGACAGTTACTGACTTTGAGATGCTTGTTAAAGTGAACACACTGTTCAGAGGTCAGTGCTGGGAATTCTAGTAAATGATATGTGTAACTATGAAGCTACTAGTTAGTGAAAAGTAACAGTTCAATCAGTGATATTTCTGCATACACCTGAACAATTGAGAGATCAGCTGAATTATATAGCATGACTGCAGATAATCCTTATTATCATTCCCTATGAAAATATGTCAGTATCACAGAGGGTACAGCATTTAATTGCTCCAGTGAGATACGGTGGGTTTACACTGTAAATCTGAATAACATATTTTACCTTTCGCCAAAACCATTCGGATGAAATTGATTTTATTGGATGTTTGTTATGAAAAATATGACGCCAGCACTGAAGATTTCTCACAAGCTGTCACCAGCTTCCTCCACGGGCTTTTCTGGTAATTTATAGCCCTCCTGTGGCTAATTAGACTTTTAAACAGCCCAGACCGACCCAGATCTATCAGTAAAATATGAAATAAGTGGCATATGCGCTTATGGCGTGTAAAAATTGCTTGGTAATATGGAAGAGTTTTTACAATTAGCCACCTATGAGATTTTAATAACTTTCTCTCATACCCAAGCAGTTTATTCAGAAGAGAAGACCTACTTTTGAATTCTCCACCATTCTTACAATTATGGAGAATTTCTAACACCACTTTCACTTGCAAAACTGCAGAAGTAAATGACCCTGCATTCATTTATATGGCCATATCTACATGACTTAATTATGAGATTAAAATGTTCTGCTTCTGAGCTACTTTAACTGGATATATATTTAAGTCTGGGGTTAGTTGTTATAAGGGAAGTAGTCACATAAGCTCTACCTGTAGTAAATGGTTTTAGTTATATGTTATTTTTTAAACACTTTGTGAAGTACTGCCCTCTGAATCTAAATATCACTTAAATCTGCTTAAGTCTAAATATCACATTTCTTGTTACAAGTTTTGGGTAATCAAGTGAACACAAATAAATCACATTGAAATACATTTCAGCAAAGGTCAACTGTATTATGAATATAGATTTTAATTAAAACATTGTAGTGTGGTTTTAGGAGAAGGCTACTGAATTTTTAATTTCAGATTTTATTTATTGGACTGAAAGTCTCAGCTTTGTTGTAAAATGTATGTATTTATTAATACTTTTAGTACTACATTAAAAAAGAATTGTGTTAAAGATAATAGATGGATAGATGAATTGAAAGCCACAGAACTCCAGTTTTGAATTGGGGTCATTAGAGACTAACACTTACTGTTATCACACACACACATAAATCAGGACTAAACAATGTGACTGCAGAGTGAAACAACCTTACACAAAAAATAAAGGAGACTTGTGCTGTGACTGTGCTGCGCCCTTGTTGTGTTTGTAAGTGGAAAGCCGACACAATCCCATGAGTCTTTGCGCCTCCAGAGGGTTCCACAAAATCCATATATTTCCCAGAACAACAGATCTGCTTCTGTAACAGATACAATCTCTCTCTCTCTTCCTCTCTCCTTTTCTTTCCTGTTCTAAAACAATAGGTAGTTGATGAACTCTGGACCTTCCTGAAAGAAAAGGTGAACTCAATATGTGCTCGGTCTCTGTGGGTGTGTATGTGTCCGGTGTACTTCAAATCACCCTACACGGGACGCCAAACACAGTAAATCTACTCCATCCTTTGAGAAAGCCTGCACATCACATTCCATTAAATGTTAGGAACATTGAATATTCATTGTTCAAGCACTGCACGGTTCAGGCAAAAACAGAATGAGAAATGAGAAATTTCAAGAGAAATCTAATTTGACTTTTTTTTTTTTTTTTAAGAGTTCAGCATGTTCCCTAATCTAAAAATACAATTTATTAAGCGAAGCACTTCCAAACTTAAACAATCATTCCAATTTCAGAAACTTTTAAGTACAAAATAAATCAAGTGATTTAAATAAATTACAAAACCCCTTTAAAAGCCAATTAAAATGGATACAGATACATTAAAATAGATACATAATTAAGTTTTGGATTACCATCAAAAAGTATTAATAAAATTCAAGCTCCTTGTAGCCACATGCGTGCCAACAGTGAGCGTGTGATGTAGGGTTGGTCTCTGCCTATTCCTTCTACACTATAGTAACACACTCAACTCAATTACAAACTGGCAACAAATCCTAATTTATACAACAAACCAGAAATAGAACTAGTGTTGACTTAAGACTGATGAAGCTCTTGTAAAATCAAGACACTAGGTGCCTCAGCCGCAACAGCAAAGTCCTCACATGAACAGATTGCCAAGCAGCATTTGTCAAATGAGTGTTCCTGTAGCTCAATTGGTAGAGCAGTATGTTAGCAGCACAAGGGTTGTGGGTTTGGGTTGGGATTTCTAGAGAACACATATACTGATAAAATGTCTGCCAAATGCATAAATGTAAATGAGGTGGGCGATTGTGATGTTGAGTCAGCAGACA
Organism: Ambastaia sidthimunki; assembly: GCA_036877625.1. Lineage (NCBI taxonomy): Eukaryota > Metazoa > Chordata > Actinopteri > Cypriniformes > Botiidae > Ambastaia > Ambastaia sidthimunki. Next base: position 5,027 of record JAZGTK010005205.1, read on the forward strand.
TGGCCCTTATAAGGGATAAGCAAAATCTGCTTAAACAGTTATGATACTGAGAAAAATTGCAGAATAAAGGAGAGGATAAAGAAGAGATCGAAATAATTATTGATCAAAACACACAACCTTTGAATTCAAAGCTCAAGTAATGAGGGTCTAGCGTTTTATAAGAGACCAAAACAGGAAGTTCTTCTCAAGTACATCCTTCAGGGACATTGGAAACAGTTACTACTCATTCTTGTTCTCTCTATTGCCCTTTTGAGATAAATTACACCTGGGAGGTGGGAGTTGATGCACTTTCCAGTTGTCTTTACAGCTCGGTCGGATAAACCATGAATCAGCACATTTCTGCAAGCTCTCCAGCCCCCTAAAGTGAACGTTCCAGAAGTAGCGGCTGTTCCAAAAGGCTGTGGGCCATTCCATTAGCCCTGGGGGGATACAGTTGGAAATGTGTGGCTTTGTTCCCTGAAAAAATACTTTCATATCTTTCATATCTCAACATGTATATGTGCTGCGTGTGTAATGGCCAGAGGGGTGATGGGGGAATCTCAGATTATTGATTATCATACCATACATATGGTAAGCAATATTATATTTATTCGCTATTTGAAACTCTGTAGGCTTTGCAGAGATCAAAACGAAATACAAAATTCTCACACAACACAACGTGTGGCTAAATTCAATCTGAAATCCACAGATGCATGTGGAAATCGATAGATGAACTGGTAAGTATACAATCGCTTTTTAGCTTCATAATGGAGAGGATTATTTCTGTCTGTAACAAAACCAATCGCGTTCAACGATGAATAATCGTGTGACCTGAGGGACACAGGGGTAATGGTCCATGGGGAAGTTTCTTAATGTTGTGTGTCCCGGTGAAGTTACAGATGTACAGGAACTCTCAGCAGAGTGAATGAGCACTGAGCCTAGCATCATTTCCTCATATCACAGCCTGTGAAATATGATGGATGACAGAGGCATGGAGTATGAGCACAGGTCCTGAGGTATTGTCAGGTCTGGACAAGCTTCTATTAGTCTCCATTAAAAAGAGCAGAGGACATGAACACACAGAAACACTTACAGACCAGAACATACACTGGTCACACAGAGTTTATGCTATTGTGTATTTATTGGGTCACGTTTTTCATATATTAATTTACTGTGAATTTATTTGAAAGAAAAACATCTAAAAATTAAAATTCTAAAAATTGGGATCTTTGTAATACTTTTAAAATTATATAGTAGTTACAGTATTAAGCCAAATATGTTATTAACTGACATGCAACAAGAGGGTGTAGAATTGTATAAATAACATATTTCAGTTCTGCAGAAAACTGTAAAGATAAGGCAGACTTCTGCAGATGCTGACTCTGGGTAGACCTACTGTGTTTTTTACTGTAACTGTAATAAGAATTTTGTAACAAAATATAATATGGGTAGTGTTAAGGCAAAACCGTGCAATGTTAGTCTTTAATCATTTATCAAACAGTGTTATAGCTGTTTGATAAATCAGAATTCTACATTTCTGCAGAGCCACTACACCTATGATGTCCTGTTGAAGAACAAATAGGATCAAAGCATCTCATGATGCAACTAGAGCACAAACAGTCAACCTCAACAAAATATCAAATTCTCCCTGAAGTACTACCAGAATCCCTCCTCCAGAGAAGCTCAAATGCTCAACAATAAGACCAGAGGCTGTTCTGTTTGATTGCATGTAAATGGTAGAAGATGCCTCAGTACACTGAATAAACTGCTTTTGTGTTGAAAGAGTTAATCATCAGTTTGCCTTATGCTACTTACCTTTATGCTACTTGCCTACGTATGCTACTTTGCCTTTAATGCATCATATAGTATTAAGAAAATACAACCACAACAAAATTGTTTTTGCTTTGGTTTGCAAAATTTCAATCAAAATTATCTTTATTGTTTTATATATGTTTTTATCTAGCTTGGCATGACACCATTTCACCATGTCAATGACAATGCCAAAATATGATGTAAATTACCACCAAGTCTTAGCTAAGATCTTACATCTTATTACATTTTACAGTCTGACATGATGTTGATGTTGCACACTGTACCATTGTCTTTACCCATAATCCAACTGGGGCCAAACAATCGGATGACCAATAGTCGTAAAAAATGTTCCTCCTTCGTATCCTTGAGATGAAGATTACACTTACTGTATAAACATTAAAAATGTATAAACATCAAGTAAGTGGACTACCATTATTTGAACTTGATATGCAATAAATAGTGCATTCTCTGGTAGATTAAACAATTCAATTCATGCATCGTATGCAACAGTGAGTTTTATGAATTGACTCATTTACATTAAATGTGCATTTATGGGCGTGTAAATGATAAAAAGGAGCCAGCAGCTAAAGTCATTAACTGTTCTTGTTATCATGAGAATAGTCTTAAATGTTCATAATATGTTTTAGGCTTTTTTTCTCCTCAGAATGTGTTGCGTCCTGTGGTTTAATGATGGGAAAGAAGAAACTAAGGACCCCAGAGAAAAGGATCTATTCACTGTGAACGTGTCTGGATTATGCAGCGAGCAAACAGAAGAAACACAGAAAACAAGTGAGAAGAACTGAGGGTGAGCTGGAGGAGAAAAGATGAAGAGGGAGACAAAGGGAGAGAGAGCGTGTGCATTCAGCTGAGATCTCATCGTGTCTGCTGCAGAATTTACTGTATTCTCCAAGCCTCCCGATTTCATGAATGATAAACTGATCTGATGAGCCAAATCTATTGATCCAAATACAAGGCCACTGTCAAAACACATACAGACCGAAGACACAACTGGTACAGACTAGAGAAATTACAGTAAGATCAATACTGTATTTATCCCAATGTGCTAGCTGGAATGAGTGGCGTGCTTGAGTCATCGAACCATTCATTTCACAATCTGAGAGCACTTCTCTGGTTATTATAATAAATAAAGATCTAATAAAATAATAGGTCTTATAAGTGACATAGCATAAAAGAAAATTAGTAAAAAATAGTTTTACAAGCACTACTGCAGAAGTGCTTGTAAATTAAATAGGATGTTAGTCGCTTACAGTGTAGACAAAGAGCTGTCATTAGATTCAATACTAGTTGAGAAAACATTTACATATATCATAACATTAATTTAAAATGAAATTAGTCAAATGTATCTTCAAAACAAAAGCAAAATAGATGATGAAGGACTTGTGACTAAGAAAGAATAAGATGAGAATGAAACAAGGACACAGTAATGACACAATATGAGTGATACGAGACAGATGATATTGGATACAAGGGAAAAGGTGTGAATTAGAAGAATTAGATCATCAGGGGACATTTTTAATATAAAAAACAGAACAGTGCACTGCACCAACATGCAGTGAGGTCATATGCGAGAAATGATAAGTGTTAAAGCAAACATGAAGTGTAAGTGCTATTTTAGTGGCTCCACTTCTGGTTCTGTGGAGGTCTGTGGACACCACTGCCTGGACTCACACTACAATAATCAGTTACCCTTGAAGATTTGAGATTGCTGTGGCTTTTCTCTTTACAGGGAAACTCTCAGGAGAGATAAACCTCACGAGTGTGTGGCAGCACAGAAAGAAAACTATTTGTTTTTACCTCCAAATGTGCAGAACATTCCTTTCGGTGGAATCACAATGATCAGATGCTTGAGTATCCTTGAGAGTTGGAAGTATATCCAGCAACACCTTGTTTCAAAACTTTAAATCTCTCTGTCGCTGCGTCTTCTGAGGTTTGTGATCAGACCTTGCAAAGATCTCATGATGTCTGATACACCAGGAGATAATATTTTCATTCCCAGTATACCTGTTATTTAATAGGCTGTTCCTGTTCATTTCTTTCCAGGAATCACCTGAGCCTTAAATGTGACTACTTAAACCATTTAATGTACTGTACCTTAATATCAATTTCATTTACTGTAGTATAATATTAATATTGCTGATTTTATGTAGTAATATTTACTATAGCTTCAATGCAATGTCATTTTGAATGCAGAACCCACCAAGGCCAACCTTGACCCTCTGGGGCCTTCAGGGTGAGTCAGGTGGGTGACAGATTGTGACTGCCTAACAAGATCCATTGATTAGGCTTGAAGGATCAGGGTGAAGCGTGGCACACAGAACCAGCCCAGCATGGATCAATTTCTGGGACTGATAAGCCATCCTCCTCTGGCATGCCCTTTGGCCTCTCCTCCTGTAGGCTGGCCTACAACAGCTGAAAAATTGACATTGGAGAAAACGACTCAGTCTAGAAAGGCCAAGACCTTTTCTAAAATGTCAGCCTATTAAATAACCTGCTGAAATTTGGATGTGTATGTAAAATGCCACAGCATTGTACCGCATGTCTGTTTCATTGTTAAATCCCTGTGGTGTGGGAATTTAACTCGACTGGCTTAAAAAGTTGCAAGTCTGCATGTTCTTTCTTATTTAATGAAAAGGCTGGTGGTTTTATTTAGATTTACAGTTAGCAAAGCCACATACTGACATTAAGACATTGTTAGGGAGACTTTAAATACATAATTTTAATATATGGCTGAAACCAAAACCTCAGAGATTACAGCAAAGAATGACAGAGGCAGTTATCCTCCAGTTTTTTTTAAGTTAAAATCCTATCTGAGCTTAACAGACAGAGTCATCTGTACTGTAAGCAAGCCATTCATATGTGGATTTACATCAAAAGCATAAACACTGTGAAGCTTTCAAATTATTGCTCTTTGTGCATCATTGGCTTAGCGAATAGCATGAGTTTTGCGGTGGGACTGTCTGGTTGTCAACCAATGACACAGTGATCTACAATTAATGCAGTTCTTTTTAGAGATGCTGGGGTGGAAGAATTACAATATGTATCTCAGTAAGACATTCTGTATTAATAAACTTTATTACCGTTTTTAATACACAATGCCTCTATTTGTTTTGCTCTGAAACAGGAGCGTTTGAGGTTAATTAGGATTGAATTTATTGATGATTATCAATTGAAAAAACAGGGTGAATAAAGACCCAATGGTAGTGCAAGGTTAATTACATTTAAAATTAAACAGAACAGAACTTTAAATTCCCTTGATACTCTGCAATGATATTAATATTATGTTGTGATAGTACGATAAAATGATCTCATATCATTTAGACTGATCATTTAAATTGCTTAGACAAGGCGGCTTTAATCAAAAGAATGTTTTACACAAATTATTTGACTTTCTCACAAGTTTCTTTAGCTCCATAGTTTATAGTTTTAAACAGTTTACTAGTTTTAATTTTGTTTTGCATTCTGGCTCTACCGTTTAGACGGTAGAGCACTGCACAGGTCATGAGTTCCAATCCCAGAGAAAATACATACTGATACTGTCTGACACGTTACATAAAATCATCTGCTATATGTAAATGTAGGAGTAAAAAAAATGTAACCTTGTAAACCAATGAGGTTACTAAAATGAAATAAATGTAAATCAGTCCAGCACTGATTCCCCTATTATCAATCTTCATGTGGAACTCTCTCTCTACAGCAGCATGAAACATGTTTGTGTTGGTTTGTTTTAAATGCATAGCAGACAGGTGTTCTGATCCAAAGCAACTCTGAGTCCAACCAAGGCTCACCTTTTATCTGTTTGTGTGTTCCCTGTGATTTCAACCCATGACCTTGGCGCTACTAGCACCATGCTAAACAAATTGAGCTACAGGACCTTGTTTGTACGATCAGGTCGTCTGGGATTCATAAAGTGAAACATTAATATAAATAGTCATGACTCAAGGTTGGGATGGTTGAAACGCATAAGGCCATCTCATCCGAGAGTCTCTCTCATCTTTTAAATGAGAAATCGTTTTGGCATTATAAGGGAGCAAATCATTGAAATGGCCCATCTTCTCATCATGAAAGTAATACAGACATCAGAGGTGGACTAAGCTCAATATATTTGCAAGAGTTTGTTGTCTCATATCAGTGTGGAAGTTAATCTGCTAAGTGAGACTAATGGTCTAATAAGTTTCTGTGTCCCACACATGTCTTGGTTTAGTGTTTAAAGGAAAACAACAACAAAGATGGCTGTTGAAAAGGCAAAAAAATGAATGCTGTTGAAAAATAGAAACATTTAAATTAACAGGCAATATCAATACTAATATCACATTTTTACAATTTTGAAAGATACTAAGAATTTTGTTGCAGCTTGTAAACTGCGTGTCCTTAATTAGAACTGTACAGTTCTAATGTATAGTTCTGTATAGTTTTGTATAGCATTTTGTTTTTTTGAATTATATGTTTGTAATAACTTTTGCATTGTCTTTTCGGCCAAAGAGAATAAAAACAAAGCCTGTCAAAGTGGGTGGCTTTTGGCAAGAATAATCAGGAGAATTGGACCAAATGTTATGCTTAAAAGTTTCTGTTGTTTATCTAGTCAAGTCGTGTTTTTCAAGTTGAGTTAAATTTCTGGATTCTGTATTTGTAGCAGACATGCTTGCTAATAAAAAGGAACATGGGCTCTTTGTTATGAGTTGCCATGACTCCATTTGTTACAAATACTTTCTGACCAGCATGCTTAATTGAAACTTGGAGAAAGATGACTCAAAAAAATCCACCCACGCAGTCCAATGTTTTACAAGGATACTTTTTGTAAAAAAGAAACTGACATAACACAATCAGGTACAAGAAATATCAGGACAAACGTTTAGCCTTTATTTTCCGAGCATCAGCAGTAAAGTCTGGAATAGGTTAGAAGAAACCGGGGAGCTTTTATCAATACTAGAGAAAAACAAAAAGCATAGAATAATCCATGACCTGAGCTCAAATTTCACTTGAGAGGAGTCAAGTACGGTAAATCCAGTTTAACCTGAGGGTGAAGCTAGACTGTCACGCAGCACTTTTCAGATAAAACATTGGAGGTGATGAGGTGTTTCATCTTGACTAATCTGATATTTCGAGTCAAGGCTCCTACGTAGCGGGTAAGAATGGTGGAAGGGATTGGGAGGCATGCCAGTGGCTTAAGCATATAGGAAGTGAGGGTAGATAACATAATCCAGGTTAGAGGGGATAATCCACTGATCTGACATTTTAGATGGGTCCCTTGAACATCTGTAGGCCAAATGTGGTGACTGTTATCTGAGATTATATTAATATATTAACACACACACTACCAAAACTCTGGCCAATAAAATATTCTAGAGCTTGGTAACTTGAAAGATGTATCTTTGTAGAATATATGTTATATAAAAATGACCAAACACTATGAAACATCTACATTTTTAGCTTATTTTAATGCTTGTTTTGTCCACCTTGTTTTGTGGAAGTTTGTTGAGACCCTGCCCCCTGGCTGAGAAACACATATTTTTGGAATATCACATAAGTGGAAGTGTTATTCTACAGTATTTATCAGTGCAGCCGTTACCTTTCAAATCACAGCCGTGCTGGTATTCAGTACGACAGCACCCTGCTTATGAGATATTGTTTAAACACAAAAAAATCACTAATTCTTACACCACCTAATGTTAGATTAAGTTATGGTTTTATTGGCACAGTTATAAAGCAGAAGACTACAGAGTTTTGTCTTTGGTTTGTCTTCTGTGAATTGTAAAGCAGAGTTGTGACTCATGCTCTGGTGAGAGCCAAGAACTGGAATGATAGCACAGCACAGCCCCCCGGTGCTACTGTTTCATGAATCTGTGGTGCAGATATGGGGCATACCGAGAATAAATGTGACATCCCAGGGAATATCACAATAAATAAATAAACAAACTGAAATAAAGGAAACAGGGAACACTGCCAGACGAACATGCTGAAGCTCAAGTGAGGGATTTTTAGTGCAAATCTGGGTTTAGTACACCAGACAGCGAGTTTTCTCAACGACTTTGAAACAAACACAAATAATATGAACTATGCAAGATAAGATCTAGTATAGTCTGGATCTAGTCTGAGAGGCTAGTATAGAGCTCTTTTCACTTCAATTAGGTTGCTATTCTCAACAACCTGTGACACTTATGACCTTTTATTTAAAGAGAAACATACAGCATGCACATTTTACATGAACAGCCTCACAGACTTTGTGCAAGCAGAGTCTTTATTAATGTGTGGAGATATGCAAAATGATTGATAGATTTCTATGTGTTAAATTTTGCAAGGGATGTTAATCTACAATTAAGAAACGCAAGAAAAGTTATTTGATCAGGAAATGACTTCAGATTCAAACCTGCATCTCTCGCATGAGCACCAGGGCTAAATACATCTGTAGCATGAATGCTAACCTAACCACCAGGCCACAGCTGTAACAAAAAGGATGTTCATGTGTTTATATATCTAGTTTAGGACACAGCAAGTAGAACGTTGTAAAAAAACTGGCAGTGATGTGCATTCATGGTGACAGCTCCATGACATACAGCTAAGCGTAGATGCTAACCTTTCCTACAGTGTGCATACCACAAATTTCATTATCATCATACCCATTCTAAATCTTCTGGCCTTGGTAGGAGTCATTTGATAAAGACACAAGTGACACTTTGGCTCAGAAACAAATCTGGCACTTGTGTTATCCAATCTGCTTGCTAATAAAAATGTAAGAGTGTATTAGGCTTAAGTCCAACAAGCAAACTCAGCATAAAGACACCACAGCCTCACTTCACCCCTTGACCCTGAAACTATGACAGCATGTTATTAGATACGTGATGGGAATGAAGGCCCAAATAACAAAAAACAGACAGACAGATGAAACGCTGCCACATCAACTCAAACACTGGCATAGAAAAATAGATTATTATCTGTAAACAAGAGGGATAGATGTGGATAGATTGCTTTTGGTTTGGAAGCTATACACAACAAACAAAATCCTGGTCCAACCAATAGCAGGCATCGAATTATAAAGTGATACTATCTAATATTTTGTTGTATTATCTTATCTTTTGAAACAACATCATTTGAATTCTCATGAGCGTCCGAAGCAAGACATTTTTTGCATTTGTCGATTTGGATCATATATGTGTGCATGAATATATACGTGCGTATCATTTGCAATCGCTGTGTAGTTGTTTTTACAAATGCATTTATTGCGCAGCCCAAGATGAATCTATCAAACATGTCTCATTATAAGACTTAATACAGTATGATAAAACTGGCAATAATCATTTGCATTTTCAATTATGTCTTTAAATACTAATTGGTAATAGTGAAGGCTGGTTGATCCTGCTAATAATGGAATTATAATCTCCTGAATATGTGGCCATTCAGAGTCATTTACTGGAGTTAAGAAATATTAAGAAATGCTGCTATGAATATTGTGTCTCATTAAAGAATTATACACACATTCATCACACAAACCACTGATATTAAAAATGACATAACAGTTTTTTAATTATAAAATGTATATAAATTTATGGATTTTACTACAGAATTGATACTAACAAAACAGTTGTTTTATGTTACAAATACACAATACATATTTTGTGAAATGGATGTATATATTAAATTGCACAAATGAAGAACTCATGTTCTCTTATAAGACAACCCTGGTGAGGCGTGTAGCAAAATAAAAATGTATGCATATCTTCCCAGCATATACTGTGTGAATGCTATGGCACATAGAGGCTATGCAAATAGAGAGATATTGTCTCTGGAGATATTGTGATCAGCAGGGTGCTAATCTGTTGGTACAGGCTGCCTCAGTTGCTAGGAAATGGCTGTTGCAATGTTTGAAAGCTTAGATTGTCACATCACATCTCTTTATTCTAATGTACAGCATCATTTGCAAAGAGGAAAGTCGGCAGGTTATGAGGATTTAACGTTCATCAAGGTTATAAGCAGAGAAAATCAAGCTCTTGAAAATATCAACAAAAGTTTGTGAGGTCAAGTACATATTTGGTTTTTTTTTTTAAATATACAGATCAGTAAAACATCTGGTCTTGTCTGTTAGATTTGTTATTTTTCACTTTCTAATAATCAGCTCATGTACGTTCATGTTGGTAATCTGTTGACATTTGTTCAGTTGAAAAGCTAACTGATTACACCCAATGTTTAAAAAAGCTTGCGCTGTGAATGCTAATAAATATTTAGTTTGATCAATTAAGTTCAATTTTCTTATAACTACAGTAATCTACTGATTATTGTGTGTCTGCTTAAAGATTTGTGTGTCAAACTTAAACTGCTTAAATATTACGATAGAGCAAAATTGGGTCTATGAACAAAGTGTGCAGAATATCATGCTACAAAAATCAAAACTATAGTCAGATTGATGAAAAGTGACCTTAACTGAAACTGCTCTGGATTTTATTACTATGTGAGATGACAGCATGTAAAACACAATTAAATAATGATGCCATTTCAGTGAACAACTGTTATACAGAATCCTTCATGTTTCACTGCAGTAAACTTATATCTGTCTTAACGTGTTTATATCAAGTTCTAACTTTAATCATAAGGTCTTTCTTAGCTGCAGCATCAATAACCTAGCAACCAGAATATGTGAATAACCGAGCTGATAAAATGTCTAACCTCTGTAAATAAAATTAACTAAATAACTTGTCTGCTGACAGCTTTGCCACATAGCGTGAAAAGGCCTGACTGCCTGCATATATTAAACAATAAATGCGAGACTAGCTGTAGCCACATTAACACCCTCCAATGTACAGAAATAGCAAGGTCTCACTGGCCAATCATAATCAAGTATTCGTGTTAAGGATTAGCTTAAAATACAGTGTTTAAGATTTTTTCACCTTGTGATTCTACATTTGCTAATTAGAGGACTCTAGGAATGTGAAAGTATTAGCCAGGAGACTCTGTCACGTTTTTGAAGGGGAGAAAGTAGATGAGACAGATGTTGATAAAAGGTCACAGGATTGGTCAGAGAAGTCTGAGCAAAGAGCAGCCAATTAGTGCTTCATCTATTAAGTAGGTTTGCATTTGTTTGCGTGCATGTGCCCTTGAAGGACAGTTTCATTTATCTTGAGGACAAGCATCTTTGCTACTTGTGTGTAACAGGAAATGTTCAGCTGGTCTCAATAGGGCAGCCACAAAATGTAACAAAAACAGACTAAAGTGCAATAGAAAAGAAATTATAACTGAACGACCTTCACTGAGGTATTTATTGGCTCAATGCAAATTAAAAAGAAAAAGCTTTGAAATAGCTGAATATTTAAGGTGACGTGCACAAAATTACAACATGAATGAATGTTTCAGGTTTTCTTGTTTTTACCTGACAGACTTACAGCACCATTCAGTTGTTATAACTACTCCAATCTTATCTTTTAATCTGCATTCAAACCAAAGTTCAAACAAAAACAGAAAGATTCAGTACCTGTTATTTGTAATATAATTAATCACATTGTTATTTACTATCTAAATACTTTCCTCAACTACCTTCCAGCAAAACTACACATATCAATATATATAAAATAAATAAGATGTAAAATTGATGATATAAAATTACTCATACTCTTAAGATTTTGGTTATACTGTACACCCAGAACACACACACACACACACACACACACTTCATTGGCATGAGATCAGATTGTGTGTTGAATGATGTACTACAGCTTTTGTTGAGTCCAGCTGAAGGAGAGGTGACTGCAGCAGTTAACTGCTTGTCCATCAGTGTGTATAATGATGCAGAATCACAGATAATGTGCTCACTGATGCACTGCCTTTTAAAGATGGGACGGATTGATTCTCTTTAAGTATGGTCTGCTTTTGGTAATCACACATTTGCTTGATGTAAACCCACACACACGCAATCATGCATCTGAGTTCAAATCTCGTTTTCTTATTAAGCACAGCTGGCTGATTCTGATGCCCGGCAGTTAAATGCTCTCCGTAAATTGTTCTCCATAGGAGGTAGAAAGAGTAAACTTTTTTTGCCAGGCACATGTCTAACATACCAAAAAGCAACAAAAACAAGCCACATATCACAAAGTTAAAATAATAACCCCACAGGTGGTACTTTCTTCACCTCTCAATATGAAGTTATTCAGATTTTATTATTACTGGCTGTTTTATGAGCTCCAGCTGTAAATATTTACTGTTCGTAAAATGTTTAATAGAACCTGTTGCACATAAATCACACTTGACTTATGACGCCTGCAGACGTTGGGTGATTCTGTAACCACTGATGGACAGCTTTTCAGAAATTGCCAGATAACGGATAAATCATTGGGATAACTGGTGCTCAACACCTCACTGCATTTCTGAATCTCTCCCAGCTTTCTGGAACACTATCTAACTTTCCATTTTAACCAAAATAAAATGTACCCAGAGAGTGGAAATGTTACGGGAGATAAAGGCAAGCATTTAAAAGTCAAGTCTTTCATTGCAGTTATTGTTGAGACCCTAGCAACCAAAATAAGTTTTCACAATTCATACTGTGCACTAAGAAAAGCGAAAGACAATCAATGGTTCAACCAATGGTGTGAGTTTAGGGCGGGGCTTTCGGTTAATATGTTTGACTAATGGCAGACAGGATAAGCTTACGGGGCAATAAAATCACCATGATTTGTAAGAATCTTGACTACCATCTGTATTTGCAAGAAACAAATTATGATTATAGTTTAACAGAAAAGGTACTTCTGAGGTAAAAAATATTTTAACCAATGTAATTTATACTCAAGTCTTGATTGTTGGAATAAAGGTTTTCTCTCTTATTTAAGCCTGAAATTGCAAAATGTTGCAGATACACACACAAATCAAACAACTAATATTCCATTATCCAATTACCTGCAAACAAGACACAGTGTGCTGTGCTTTCGCAATGCCTTGTCTAAAAAATCAATTAGAGATTGCAGGGCTATATACTGCATATACACAGTATATACCTAACAGTTACACAAACAGTTGTACAGTTAGTTCCGGTCCTTGCATCTGATTGGACAAGAGGTGTTCCAAGAGTGTTACAGGACCAGAAAAGCACTGGGACACTTTTTCATGTATCAGTTCACCACCATAACCACTGAAACTACACAAAAGGAACTCAAAAGGTCACAATGCAGTTTTTCTGACTGAAAACTGAAAACTGAGTGTCTTTGGAAGTACAGACTCATTCCACTGAAGACGCTGGTTCTTTTTGTACTGGGAACATTATTATCAACCAAACACAAGCCAATCTGCTTCTACTTTCCTCTATCATACAGAAATCTCAATAACTAAGCAACTGGGCACGTTCTGTGCATATCATATTGTGGTTGGCTGGCATTACATTGTTCTTTCTTCTGACACTACAGTGTTTTCTTCTGACCTCTGCCTAAATCCCTGCCAAACTTATCAACAAAAGCAGTCACTAAAAATGGCTCAAGCGATTTGAAGCAAGACCTTTAAAGAGGAAACTCATCTGAGCAGACTTGTTGTTTGTATATTCATGAACTGTCAGGTGTGTGTGTGTGTGTGTGTGTGTGTGTGTGTTTTAGCCAATGGATGTTTAAAAAGACACAATTTGTTGGTGAAACATCTTTCCACAAAGCCTAAAGTGATAATTATAACAAAACTTAAAGTAAGGAATGGTGCATTTTCTAAACTGTTGAGATATCTAAATATATATATAAAAAAACAGATACATTATACAAGTAAAGCCAAAACTCATGATGACAGGACTTGTATGAGAGAGAGAAAGAGAGCGAGCGTGACAGAGCGTGTCAACCGTGACATGTCCGCTGAGAAATCAATAACTTTGTTGTAGTATCATGTCAAAGTTTACTGTGGAGGAGTGCTACACAAGTGCCCCCGTCATCTTCTGGACATATATAGATATTCTTAGAACAACATTGTCCAATAACATTGACAAGGACAGAAACTAACTTTTTAAGACACTCTTGTCCTGTCAGCACATTTTACCTTTGTGTTTGCAGACCATGAAAAGAATTGCACATCAAAACAAGCGAGTATTAATACACACACATTCTCAGTGCACCAAAAGCAACTTCTAATCTGCCATTTTACTGCAACAAACTAAGACTTCATTAACTCCTGAGCACAAAGTTTGCTCTGTTCCAATAGAAATACAATTTAAAGCATGAGATGAGCATGAAAGCAATTTACACATACATCAGCTTATTTTCTTCAACATCCGCTAGCTATCTGTCCTGGTGCCCCTTGGCTTGCCTTCACATGCAGCTTTGACAAATTGGCTTGACCCCTTGTCAGGATGAGTCTCGTATGGTTAATAATGTTCTCACCCACTGTGATTACAATCGGACGAGCTTGCAGTCATTAAGCTAATGGAGCTGCATTCTAATTGACATGTTCATTTGCATTGTGTGTTAATTACGTAAATCACTTAGCCGCATCTGCAAATTCTAATTAGTGCCCACAGTTTCTGTGAGGCTGGATGTTTTCACCTGAAAATAAAGACGTCTTTCTGTCTGCTATGGTAAACAAAAAGCAAAGTGAAATTAAGTAAAGTAACCGTGACTTGATACCGCATCTCTGGCACACAGGCATGAATTCATCAAAACAATTTTAAGAGCCAAATGATTATGCCAAAGAAAACAGCCACCTCTGCATGGTTATTCAAGAACAGAAAAGACTGATTGGCAATATGATTGGTTGGTATTACAAGCCAACAAAAAAGTAAAGGGCTTTTATGATTGTGTGTACTGCAACAGCCAAATAAAACGTTATTTAAGATCATTAATATGCTGTGGCTACAAAATGGGTGTAGTCACTGGAGCTTTTTTTATCATTATCATACCGTAACTACTGTAAACTGTACAGTACTTACTGTAAACACCTCCAAATGGCCCTGTGTGGACTCTGTGAATCTGCTAACACAACAAAGTTTCATTCACAGTTGCAGTTCTTGCAAGTAGACAACTCTATATCTTACCTGAGAGTGAACATTTCCACAGGTGAGTATGGCAAAGCTGCGACATATGCTGACACGGTATCCCTTTGCCGAACCGGTGCAGATGGCACCAACACTGCAAAATTTCCATCCAAACGGTGTTCCGAAAATTCCAGAGCAGGAGGAGTTTGGAATAATCGTATACTCCCAATCCGCCTCATAGGCGTAGAGTTTGGTGACCCAAACAATCCCTCTTGATCGGATTGATCAGTGCTCCTGACTCCTAACTCCTCACTAGAGCAACCCTCGGATTCTGCAGCCCAAAGGCTGTAGTAGAGCTCCACAGGTGTTCCATCCGAATTATCTGAACCCCTCTGACGTCCAGGGATGACACTAGGAGGGGCAAACCACCCAGAAAGAGGTTCGAGCTCCGCGACACATACGCCCATCTCCCCTCTCAACCTGCAACTCCCACGGACTTCCTGAGTTTCATGGAAGGCAAACATTCTTACACAAGGGAGTTTATCCACTGCGCTGTAGTCATCCCAGTCTCTCCCAGCAATGTAGAACAAGACCTGAACCTTGGGCTTGTTCAGGTAAATCCTTTCATTGAGAACAAAAGTCTGGACTTTCCAGTTGAAGGTGAAGAGAGTAGAAGAAGCCACAAATGAGCCAGGCATCTGCAGGAGGTCCAGAGGAACAGCCTCTTCCACTGAGAAGGTTCCATAAGTGGCATTGATAATTGGGGGTCTTCTGGCCTGGTGGATAAAGAAAAGTTCAGTTCTGGAGAGGAAGCTGGAGTTACGCATGAAGTCCTGGGTGGCCTCCTTGAGGAAGAAAGAGGACTCTGTGTTGAGGAGCTGGTAGTTGACAGGCAGGTAAGTAGGGTAGGCATAGCGCTGTACATTCTCCAGGATACGACACTCTGTAACTGAAATAGGAAAGAGGTGTCAGGACCAGCTGAAATAGATGTATCTGGGTGTCTATGTGTGAGGTACATGGGGGCAAATTTAATATGAGTGAAATGGGAGAAACGAGATTATACTGGGAGAAACAGGACAAATTTAGTTCTTTGCCTCCAAGATAGCAAGATTACTAACCCCTGGTGTTATTTACCTACATGTCTATATTGTTTGCTTGTTTGTTTTTGGGTTGAATGTAGGCTTCATATGTATGCATCAAAAAAGCCCACCATAAACACATAGAGTTACTGTACATGTTTATAACATATCAAAAACTTAGTTTCCTTTTTATCACTGTTATTAGTATGACACACATGATACCTGCAGCCATGTGCTGAATTATTTAGTTTACACTTTGGCCTCTAAAACATTTGCTGATAATTCAGCACTCACCTGCCATAGAGCTGGTAAAACATTTTTTTTGCACAGAAGCATTACAGTATTTTCCGCTTTCAGCTTCTATTTTTCTCCATCACATGCAAATAAAAATGGAATGGAAATCAGGTTTGCAGTTTTACGTGTGACAGAAAAAATACCCAAAATATCTCACAAAGCAAAATAACACATAAAACACTGAGTGAATATGGGAACTTTAATGACCACCTGACTTGGGCTGAGCTGACAGACGTCTGATTATTCTTTCACAGGACTGATCTAGATTCTCACTTTTTACAGCCATCTACTGAATCATAAAAGAAGTGGCAAAGTTATTTCCAGAATGCCTCTGGTTGTATTCTGTGTGATATGTCTCGTGCTGTTTGTGGTAGACAGCACTGACTGCACCATGTTATTATAGCCACAATAGCAAAGCCTTCAGAAGAAACATTGATTTCACCTCACAGACAGACAGTATGGTCATATATATACATATACATTCTATATATACATAAATACATGCATTTGCTACAAGGATTATGGAAATCAGGTTGTCAAGAATGCAGTAGATTACTGTGATTTGTCATACTTTACAGGGACTGTACAGCATGGTTCCTGCCTGCTATATGGACACTATATGAATCATATGTGCTATATGAATCAGCTCATTAAAATGTCAAAAGTGGACTCAACTACACTGCACGTCTGAATTATATGACCTGTAATAATGCTCTTCTCCATCATGTCTTCATATTTCAATCCATTTCTGTGACCATGGTCACTACAAAATGTAACCAAACTAAAAATTAAAATTCATATATCCACCTGCTAATTCTTGATTTACTGTAAATACTGTAAGAAAGTCCTGAGACTTGCTGAATTTCATCATGTTTTCTTGCGTCTGCATATTAATACGGTATTGTTCAAATTAGACACAGTGTTCTTGTAGCTCAATAAAGTATTGCATTAGAATTGCAAAGGTCTTGGGTTTGAATCTTAAGAAACACACATACAGTACTGATAAATGCATATGTTGAATGATGGATAAGTGTCTGCCAAATTCCTACAATGTAATTTAAAGGTAAAAACCGTCTTTCTCCCAGATCTGATTCCACAAAGATGACCTTGAAAATGTCATCTTACATATTTGTACCCTACCTGTGTTTTAACATCATATCCAAATCAATTGTTAAGTAGTGTTTGACCTTTACACTGCAGAACTATCTATGCTCTGATTAGTCTCCTCACTTTCTGGGCTGCAGTTTCACCAAGCAGGCAGCAATGAATGACCTCCTTGTAAATCAGAGAGAATAAATTACTACTCAATCAGGAGAATTTGCAATGCATACACATGCACGCTTGCTCACAAACACAGCTGAAAGAAACGGCTTTAAAGGGAACATGAGGTCACACAGTGTCATTGCAAAACACTATACAATTTTAAGCTTGCACAACATAAAAGTTACTGGTAACAATTCTGCGTAACGGTTGCTTTTAAAAAAGGAGCTGAAAGGTGCAGCTATTCCAGTAGTTTGGTTATTTGTTTGTTGACACTATGGTAAATGCTAAATGTCCTCAGGTTTAGTTTAGTTTAGTTCTGTTTAGATAATTTTCAATTAGCAGCACAGCAGCTAACTTTGATTTCATCATTTAACCTCATCATGCAAACTTCTTTTTTACTGTTTACCTTATTTATAGTTAGAGGATTATCTTTAATATTTATAATTACCTTTTGTGCCTCTAAAATAGAGGATATCTTGCAAAATTAAAACATTTAAAATTAT
>JAZGTK010005206.1:1168-22890 GCA_036877625.1 Ambastaia sidthimunki
TCCTGCTTTCTGTACGGACACGCCGTCACGCCCGTGGGCGCTTTTGGTGTGGCTGTGGTCTTCCTCGCGCTCTTCCTCCGCGTGTACGCGCGCAGCCGCGTGAAGAAGTCCAGCAAGAGACCGCAGCAAACTCTGGTGCAGAACGTTTAGCTGAACTCACGCCGTTTGGATGGGAGCCACATTTTTGTGGTTTGTCTTTTTGTTTGCTCTAGATTTTTTGTGTTTGTATTTTGTCAAAGTCAAATGGTACAGAAAGGGATTACTTTTTATTTTAAAGGGGTGAGGGCATGAGATGCCTGTACTGTGTGTGTGTGTGTTACTGAATGTTTCTATGGCAATGACTCCAGCATGTACAAGGACTCTTTAGCAAATGCTGAGTCTTGGTACTGAAATATGTTAAAACCCTTGCGTTGAGTTTTTCTATAGAAAAGTTTCAGAAATGTTTGGAAGAGTTGAGATGTCTTCAGAGATCATGTGACGTGAAAGAAAGTTTTGTTCTCAGCATTCAGTAATGATGCTCACAAAATACTCACGTCACATTTCACTCCAAAATACAGCAAGAAATTTTGTTTTTATTTTGTTGTTTTTTTACATTACAGTAAGAACATCATATTTGTCATGAAATATGATACAATACAAACATTTTTTATTTGTCTTACAAATATGCTTTTCTTTAAGCAGACGTTTTTTTCTTTTCAGATCATGAGATTGAGAATAAACTGGAGCTCATAATAACAAACAGCATTATTGTGGTTCTCAGTGAGTGTGAGACATTTTATGAGCCTCAGATCTCTGCTGTCCAGCGTAAGCTTTTGTTATAACGGCTGTTTTGTGTAAGAGTTTGCAGGTAATTATGTATGTAGACCATCAGTGCCTGTTTACTGTGCGTGTGCGTGCGCGTGTGTCAGTCTGATGATATACTTCATCAATGGTTTAACACATGCAGAAAATCAGTCAGATTTAGTCTTTGACATGTTTATTTATAGTGTTTGGTAGAAGAGATATGAGTTATATTTACCAGTTATATTGTTGGAGCAGATACAACAAATATTTGTAGTTTTCATTTCTGTACTTTCCCCACCTGATGACAAAATACATTCAAATCACATTTTGTCATTTCTATGTTGTAACATCAAAATTATGATGATTAGCAGAGAGAAATCACAGTAGACAATTTCCTGATAATCATTTGTTCATTTTATTTTGTGGGTTTATTTTAAATTGAGTGAATATACAGTAATAACAGTCTGCTGGTATTATACATATGAAATACACATGATTGTCTACCAAAAACTCCCTTTTGTCCTGAATCAACGTCCTTTTGCATGTTAGAGAATTTTATTTAACACTAACCAGGACTAAACTACACTAGAGACTGCAGAAGACTCATGTCCAGGTCACATGTCAACACCCAAAAGTAAAATATGATATTATAAATAAATGAAGTGTGTGTAAATGACATTATAATTTCTGCCTCTGTCACTTTTTTCATGTCACATTTAATTTCTCATCACTGTGTCCAGATGTTTTTTGTCTTGTTTTACGGTAGGAACAGTTAAACTGACAGTGATTGTTTGTCCTCTGTTATAAAATAATAAACATACAATGTAAGGAGCTTAATTAAGACCTTGACGTGTTTAGGACGGGTGATGAATGAACTGTCATTCTTACTGTCTGTGATTTAAATGCTAACGGAAGAAAGTGACGGATTGTTGATCATCCTGAAACGCTACCAGCACATGAAAATTATCTTTAAGTTTTATTCTTTATGGAAATGAATTTGATCACATGACCAAACTTTCTTCTTCACACAGAGGCTGTGGTTGATGATCTGTTAATGTTATCAGCACTGCTGAGTGTGGCTGTGATTTTCCTGTGATGATTTATAAAGTCTTAAATAAACGTGTAGCTGGCCACATACCGAACGTCTGTAGAAATATGATCTATAAACACCATTTGATCTATATTAGTGATAAACTGGAGAGGGCTTGTATAATAGTCATTTTACTGAAGCTAAAAAAAATTACCATTCACATACCAAAAACTATTTAGATTTCCTCACACAAAGCCCCCGTGTCTTAATTTCTCCATTTCAAATTTCATTTGTTTGTTTGGTTATGTCAGTCATTTGCTCTGTTTGATATTTCTTACAGGTTAAAGGTGTGCAAATATCAGATTCTTTACAGCACTTGGACTGCTGCTCATCTGATCTCAGATCTGAGAAAGAATTCTCTCTCTCTCAGCAGGTTAGTGCAGATATGAGGATTTATGATTGTAATATAGGATTTATGTGTTTTGACAGGATCAGTGGGATCATCAACATGTCTGTTCTCAGAAAAATCATTTTGTCAGACTGAACATGATTTATCAGTTGATGTATATGTTCATTTAAAACCACCAAATTTAAGTGCTGTGATGTTTATATAAAGGTCGTCATGTAGAATTTAATTACTTTCAACTTATTTACACCAGCAAATAATGATTTATTTCTCCATTTTCTAATGTATCTTTCTGATGTTTTGATGTCAGACATCCAGCAGTAACACGACATTAATTCACTCACAAGATGTTTCAGGTGCTGGAAATAGCAGTCACACGACCTTCATGCCAACACACAATGACACTCGTACCACATACAATCTGACCTCAATTTTACACGCGTCACGGAAAACAAAGTTCTCGCTACCAAGACAGGAAACTGTGTGTGTCACATCAGTTTGATTAGTTGTGGTCTTACAGTGATTTTAAAGACGGGGGCGACACGCGCAGGAGTTTTCTGTATTGTGAAATATGTTGATTTCGTCTCTTCGATTCCTCATCCAAAAAATTCATCACTCTCATAAAGATCAAACTTGTAAAGTTCTGCATCGATATGAGCATCAAACTGAGAAGTTTTGTAAAAAATGACATCCTATTTCACTCTGGCTGACAGAAATGAGACACCTCAAAAAATAGACATAAGTTTCCACAGGATGTGAAATGTTGAAATCTGAGTTGCCTTTATGATTTTGAGGCAATTCATATACAAAACTGTCTGTCTGTCTGTCTACTGAAAAATGGCTCAAACTTTGCGCTTCTGCCCCATAAACACACCTGAAGAATTTATCCATGTAATCACCCGATTTTAGATGTTTCATGCGTTTCAGATTTCATGAGGTTGTAACTTCAGCATCATGGTAATACCATCTTAAACCATTGAACTCTTCAGAAACAGCTCGTGTTGAGACTGCAGAATATTGATCTGATCAAACGTAATGAACGTTCTGTCATTCTCCAAACCACGAGTTTGCTTTGCAGCAGGCAGATGCACGTGTGCTAGTTCACAGCTCAGTTAACGGGTGGATCAGCGTCTCTGCGGTCTCACCCCACACGCAGCTCTCTCAATGACTGTATGATCTTCACCGGCGCTGTAGTAAGAGTTCATCAGACGTGCTGAAATGAATGTTCACGTCTCATCTTACTGCAACACATGTGACTTAGAAGAAATCGAGATGCAGTGACTGAGTGTTTTGGATCGTTCAGAATAAGAACTGAAAAGGTTAAACATTTCCTTAAAACCTTTTGAGCAAAATGAGGTGCTCATGGTGTTTCCTACAGTCATCTCTAGCTGTTTTCATCAGTTACTGAATAGGTCAGAGCAGTTGATCAGAGCAGATCCCAATAAACGTGTTTTCAAAGATTTCACCTGCTGGCTGAAGTTCGGCTTAGAGCAGGAGACACGAGAAACTTCAGCTCAAACAGGGCATCAAACGCGCTTTGAGTTTAAGAGTGAGTCTTGTTCAGTCCTGTTTCTTTCATTTCACTCCAAAATCAGAAGAGAAAAAATGTTTTATATGATTAAAGCCGTATTTTTAAGGATGTTAAACATTTTGACATTTCAATGATCAGTGAAGCTCTTCTGAAGAAAGGAAATCTCTTAAAACAGCATGATTTACTGTTACAGTCTTGAGTGTTGATCTCTGGAAATAAACAGAGACACCTCGTGGATAACTTACAAATTAACTCCCCTACAGCAGTTTCATTTATTCTTATGCTGAAAGTGAAGCGTTTCATATTATACAGAATGCCTGAGCTGGTGATTTACACTAATCCTGTTAACTGCGTGTTTGTGGTTATTTAGGGGCTGCTTGTGTTGAATCAGAATTATCGTCTTTCTCCACAGAATGGTGAACATCACATGAAACGTGAAGGTGAGGAACCACAACCTGAAGTGAATCTGTACAGAATCACATTTTACTCCTAAAGGTAATTAGTCTCAGCAGAACCCCATAATTAACATTGTGAATAACACCAATCATCTCTACTGTCTTACAGTCAAACTCAAATTCTGGAAATCATGTTTTCACTTGTGTGTGTGTCAATCTCATTTAAATGAAGGTAAAATGTGACGAGACAAAACTCAGACATCAATTTCAGTTTCACCAGGTGTTTTTATTTCTGAAACAGGACAGATTGCTGGACTCTGGCAGAAGTCTTTCCTGTTCATGCAGAAAGAATTCATGCTTGATCTGATCCTACACAGAATGCAGCCTCAGTGTCTGTGAAACAGTGATCATTGTGTTCAGACAAAACCAACTCAACCATCACACTGTTAACATTATACATACAGAAATAAAACATCACAGCTCAAAACAGAGCAGAAGTCAACAGTACAAGTTACAAACTGATTCTCTTCTGAATCAGAGCAGATGACCTTCTACAGGTCAAAGAGGAAATGACACAATGTTGTGGAATGATGCAGGAATTTGAAACGGCAGCGTTTAATCGACTTCCTCCATACGAGACGCATCATCATCATCTCCTTCCAGAGGAGGGACATCTTCAGGAGCAGGAGCAGAGCTCGACTCCTCGACAGGCACATCTTCATCTTCATCAATACCTAAACAGAACAGACGGTTGATGAGAATTAGGGCTCCACTGTAGAGCAAAAAGTTTAATCAAGGTTTTAAAATGATTCGATTTTATAATTATTCTCTCAGCTTCCTGCGTTTCTATTTGAAAAATCTTTGTTGTTAGGGTGGGGCAATGTTCGATATCTGCAATCACAGTACATTGCTTTTGATTTATTGGTGTGGAATCTTTAAGACTCTTATTGGTCAATAATCTTACCCAATCCCAGTTTGATCATTCTGTAGATGCGGTTGGAGTGTGTCTGAGGATCATCTAATGAGAAGCCAGAGGAGAGCAGTGCAGTTTCGAACAGAAGGATGACCAGATCCTTCACAGCCTTGTCGTTCTTATCTGCATCTGCCTTCTGCCGCAGGGTCTCCATGATTGGATGGTCAGGGTTGATCTCCAGGTGTTTCTTGGCCATCATGTAGCCCATGGTGGAGTTGTCCCTCAGGGCCTGGGCCTTCATGATCCTCTCCATGTTGGCCGTCCAGCCGTATGTGCTCGTTACGATACAGCAGGGGGAGGAAACCAGCCGGTTTGAGACTGTGACCTGGGGAGGAACCAGACAAAGTCAGCAAAAAGGATCAACAAGAGGATTTAGGTGAGCAGAAAAAGTTCTAATTGGACTTTTAGGAGGTAACTACTGCCCTTTCATTGTTAGATCATACAGAAAACACTAG
Source organism: Ambastaia sidthimunki (assembly GCA_036877625.1). Taxonomy (NCBI): domain Eukaryota; kingdom Metazoa; phylum Chordata; class Actinopteri; order Cypriniformes; family Botiidae; genus Ambastaia; species Ambastaia sidthimunki. Next base: position 6,742 of record JAZGTK010005206.1, read on the forward strand.
TGCACACACCCACACAAATGGCTGTTGTCAAAAAAAAAAAGAATAAAAAGCACACTAGCAGATCATAGTAACACACTGGAATCAACACAAGTCTGCAGGCCAAACCCTGAACATCCTTCATTAACTCACCGTCTGTAGTTTTGATCACAAATGCCGTTTAAATCTGGAAGAATTAACGTCAGATGACTCATGTTGTTATTCACGCTGCACTCTCAATTATGAAAGTCATTTTTACAGAGAACTTATTTAAACGGTCATGGTGGATTTTGATCTTATATTGTGCGATCTGGTCTGAGTCCACTTTTAATGCCATGTGCATTGTGTGAACACAAAGAGAACAGATGTTTACATTTAATTCACAATGTGGTCTATTTAAAGAAATGGAGTTTGGTCTTCTAAAGAAAACTAAATTATGAAGATTTACCTTTTCAACTTTCTTGTCCAGAATCTCCTTCATGAGCTTGCAGAGGTTCTCGAACTTGGCCTTGTCGTCCTCCATCTTTTTCTTCTCCTCCTCATCTTCAGGCAGCTCCAGCCCCTCTTTGGTGACGGACACCAGAGTCTTRCCATCGAAGTCTTTCAGCTGCTGTACGCAGTACTCGTCGATGGGCTCGGTCATGTACAGCACCTCAAATCCTCTCTTACACACACGCTCCACAAAAGCAGAGTGAGCCACCTGATCTTTGCTCTCACCTGAGGAACAGATCATCAGCAGTTTAATTGTTTTTGTTCTCTTTAACTCTTTACAGACTTGTTGACTGACGCAGAGAAGATCTCACCAGTAATGTAGTAAATAGACTTCTGGTTGTCCTTCATGCGGCTGACATACTCTGTGAGGGAGGTCATCTCATCTCCAGACTGAGAGCTTTGATAACGCAACAGTTCGGACAGCTTCTTGCGGTTCTGGGAATCCTCATGGATGCCAAGCTGGAGTACAAGATAAGCAGACATTAATACATTTATGAAAGTAACAGGAATAAAGTTCCTTAAAGCGATCAAATTCAGTCATAATTACTTTCAGATTCTTGGAGAAAGCGTCATAGAACTTCTTGTAGTTCTCTTTGTCTTCTGACAGCTCAGCAAAGAGTTCCAGGCACTTCTTCACCATGTTCTTGCGAATGACCTTGAGGATCTTGCTCTGTTGTAGCATCTCTCTGGAGATGTTGAGGGGCAGATCTTCAGAGTCCACAACTCCACGAATAAAGTCTGAATATTATGAGAAACAATTAATAACAGACCTATGAAAAAAGACCTATAAAAATAATCCTGACTGCATGGGATACTTTTAACACAAATGTAAAAGTAAATATGATGTATAGAAGGCTCAAAGAATGCTTTGTCCTGTTATTGGCAACCATCTAAAACACAGATACTCACTGAGATACTCTGGAATGAGCTCCTCACAGCTGTCCATAATAAAGACACGTCTGACGTACAGTTTGATGTTGTTCTTCTTCTTCTTGTTCTCGAAGAGGTCGAAGGGTGCACGACGAGGGATGAAGAGCAGAGCGCGGAACTCCAGCTGACCCTCCACTGAGAAGTGCTGCAGGTGACAAACACACCCAAACAAGAACATTACAGCTCAAATAGATGAAAGTTCAGTTTAGCTTAGCTTTGAGGGATCATCAGACAGGCACCTTCACAGCCAGGTGATCCTCCCAATCATTGGTCAGGCTCTTGTAGAACTCCCCATATTCTTCGTTAGAGATGTCGTCAGGGTTTCTGGTCCAGATGGGTTTGGTCTTGTTCAGCTCCTCCTGGTCAATGTACTTCTCCTTGATCTTCTTTTTCTTCTTGTCCTTATCTTTGGAGTCCTCTTCATCATCAGAGCCAACATCTTCAATCTTGGGCTTGTCTTCTCCTTCCTCCTTCTCCTCTTTCTCAGATTTCTCCTCCTCTGCCTCATCATCACTGATCTCCTTGTCACGTTCTTTCTCCACCTGTGTAGAAAGACAATATTTTCCCATCAGTCTTTGCAACACTCACATGAATAAATAAGTTCAAGAACCAAAATAGCTGTTAGCTGTATGAGCAACAGTAATGGTAATGCTTGACTAGCACAAACTAAACCCCACTTACAAACAGAGTGATTGGGTATCCAATGAACTGTGAGTGTTTCTTCACCACCTCCTTCACTCTCTTCTCCTCAATGTACTCTGTCTGATCCTCCTTCAGGTGAAGAATCACTTTGGTTCCGCGGCCAATGGGTTCACCTGGAGAATTGACAGTGGTACAACATCAGTTACCTTCAACGTTGAATTTCTGTCACTGACACTAGCTGATAAACACGAGAACGTACCATGGTCCACTTTAACTGTGAAAGAGCCGCCAGCAGACGACTCCCAGACGTACTGCTCATCATCGTTGTGTTTGGTGATGACAGTGACCTTCTCTGCTACCAGGTAAGCAGAGTAGAAACCCACTCCAAACTGCCCAATCATGGAGATGTCTGCACCAGCCTGAACAAAGAATCAACTTCCTGTCAAGCTTCCCATCTCGTCACAAAAATAACTCGTGTTTATAAATAAACCTTTCATTTCGAAAATGTGAAGTATGCTGAGGTTTGTAGACATTTAAAATGCTTATGATCACCTGCAGAGCCTCCATGAAGGCCTTTGTCCCAGATTTTGCGATGGTACCCAGATTATTGATCAAATCTGCTTTGGTCATTCCAATACCAGTGTCAATAAGAGTTAGAGTGCGTTCATGAATGTTGGGGATGACGTCGATCTTTAAGTCCTTCCCACTGTCCAGCTTACTGGGATCAGTTAAACTTTCATATCGGATTTTGTCAAGAGCCTTTTGAAAAAAAAGAAAAAAATATATTTAATGTTTATACTCATCACTGAAACCAATTAATATTCCAGCACTTGGGAAACAATGTGGTGCAACAAATGTAGAATGAGCCTAAGCAGATCTTACATCGGATGAGTTGGAGATGAGCTCTCTCAGGAAGATCTCTTTGTTGGAGTAGAAGGTGTTGATGATCAGAGACATCAGCTGGGCGATCTCAGCCTGGAAGGCAAAGGTCTCAGCTTCCTCCTCCTGACGCATTTCCTCAGGCATCTGAAGAAACAACAGCTTTAGTTCAATTTACTGAATGTTCCAGCGAAATAACCAACTCTTACTGTCTCAAGCAAATGTTAACAGTAATAAACATGTATTACATACAGCTGGTAATATAACAGTGGAGTACAGTACAGTTATAAAAGTGAAACGGCCCGTCGGTGACCCGGATGCGGAAGAACATGGCGCAGAAGGACAATGAGCTCAACACGTGTTTTACCGCTGCGATCTTAAAAAACAGCGTTACAACACAACGCTTCTTTAACCAAATATTAAACCACGTTTATTAGACGATTTTAATGCCTTTCAAATAAAAAAAAAACACAACTTCAGTCACGGTCTGGTAATTTTCAAACACCTCAGCCACTGAATTCCCGACTACAGACACTGTGACTAAATACATCTGATAACAAGCGAAAGAGAAAAAGACAAAATGACTAAATGTTTCTAAATGGAAGAAAACGAGCTTGTCGAATGAATTTCAAACTCATAATTTTTAACAACACTGCAGCCATTACACCATCAGCTCACCTTTCACAGTCAATATAATCATTATTTTGTCTAGTAAATGTAAAACTCGTTACAGACCGAACAGATCGTTACACTGACCGGAGGACAGCGAGTCCTTACCGGCATCCCAACAGCTAATCTACAGATGACTTTCAGTTCACACCCTCTCGTGTCGTGTCATGAATCAGAGTATAAAGAGCTGTTTTACACGGATATTTGTCTTTTACCTTGTTTAATTTGTAGATTTAATCGCCACAGAAACAGCGGACCTGCCACAACACTGATACTCAGAGGAGAGGACGCGGCGCGCGGCTCTTTTCTTTATACTCCGCCTGTGACTGTGCGGCTGTATCCCTCCGCGCTGACGCTCATGCACAGCCAGCGTCTTTATTATCAAGCGCTTGTTCATCACACTAAATATAAACGCACGTTTTCTACAGAAAAAAACCCGTTTTAAATCATTATCAAAAGCCAGTTATAGATCTGATAAAAAAAGTTATCAGAACAGCTACGATAAACGCTTTGTGGTGTTTAAATATAATATAGCAAGTCTTATGCGGAATATAAGACCTCAGAATAAGTCGTTAGTTATTTAAACTAAACAGGTTTAATCTCAAACTGCATACTGTAGTTAATCATCATTCACAATAAACGCATGACATGGTTACATGGTTGCTTGTAGGCATTTATAAAATAGCAGTGATGAAAATGCGTGTTTCACTGATTAAAACGGTTTTTTGCAGTTTTCACTTTTTCAATAGTATCTGACAAGGAACTGTAAAACAAAACCAATTCTCTGAGAATGTAGTAAAATCAATGTACAGACAGAGCTGCAGCGATAGTACTATTTTGTATCGGAAGAACATCAGTAGTAAAGACTAGCAGTGCTTAGACTCTTTCTAGCGCTTTCCATGAAAAGTCCGCCTTCGGTGACGTCACCTGCCAATCAAATGCAGTTCGACGCAACAGAAGAGGGTGAAGCGCACGAAGAAATGACGTATTTCCCCCCAAACACCAAATTACACATAAATCACAACAATAAACGCAACGAATTGTGCACGTATTCATTTCACAGACGCTTTTATTGAGAGTAACGTATTGTGCAGAGTTATCTCACAGTCTTATAATTGCTATTGCTGAACCAGAGACAAACGCTCCAGAAACACAGAACATCACAATCAGAAAGAGCTTCACTGTAAGCAACTCTATTATTAAAAATATTATTAGCAAAATCAGCGAACTTTCTCAATTATTCACATATTTCCGCTCAATATTCTGCAAACAGGAACGCAGCTGATTAAGTGCAGATGTAGATTCATTTACCAATTAATTACGATAAAGAAAATTGTATGAATTAGGGTTTTCTATTGTTCCTCTTTTATATATAACAACACTAAGATCTGTTATGTTATGGCCTCTAGTGCCCACAGTGCAGAAAAAGAAGATTTGTCAACATGATTTTATCACTTTTGTAAAACATTACAAAAACAAACGTTAAATAACTTTAAACTTTTATCTTGCGGGCTGTTTTCCCAGAATCCCTCTTCACCGGAAGCTGCAGACTCGGTTGCTCGTTGCTTGTAATACGGATCCGGCTGAAATTTCCGTGTGAGAAACGAGTTGATATAGCTTCGGTTTGCGTAAGTCGTGTTTATATATGTGTTAGTTATGTTTTCTGTTTGTATTTCCATTATTTCACACGAGGCGCTGATAAATCGTCGTGAGAGGTTGAAACTCAGGCGTTTATTGTGTGTTAGCTCGCTGCTAATCTCTGCCGCTCTCACTCAAATGACTCTTGTTGATATTTCCTGACAGCTTCATTGATCTGCTGTCATTATATGTTACAGATGTGAGATTATGTCTGTGTTTCATTGTATTAAGCGCCATATACCGTCAGTTTGATCAGCTGACTGAGATGTGTTGACACATGGGCTGTATTGACTCTTATAGATCTGTGATTTCAGGTCTTTTGTTTATCTCAGGCTGTTCAGATCGATTTCAGATCTTTCAGCTGATCTGATTTTGATTTTTAGGTCTTTCAGGTCGTTTCATGTTGATTCCTTTCATGTTTATATGATTTAACGCTTTATGGCGATTATGTATCTAAACTTCGTTTACTCTGAAATCTGTCAGCTTTGTAGTTTATCATTGGAGTGAATGGCATGAATTAAACTGTAATATGTGGTATATCGATACGTGTCATAAATATGATCTTGTTTTTGTTGGAGAAGTGATGGATGGCGTGAGGATCTTTCTGTCAGGTCAGTCTTTAATGTCATGTGTTTATCTCTGTTCAGGTGGGTGTTCTGCCCAACATGTCTTTCCCACCTCATCTGAACCGGCCGCAGATCGGCATCCCAACAATGCCTCCTGGAATTCCTCCCCCACAGTTTGCTGGATTTCCTCCATCCATGCCTCCCGGTAAAGATCAACTGCAGCTGACAGATCATGTTTTAATGAGGAGGAAATTACTGAGTGCACCTTTAATGAAACATCTTCCATGTGAACATACATATGGATTTATGAGTTCAGTACAGGCTGTGAGATGTTTTGGAGATATTTGGAGAGTCGTTCGTGTTATCACTGTGTAATGTCTCAGTGGTGTGTTGTTTAAATGATGTGTGTTTGTTCTGATGTTGTAAATGTATTCACAGGTACACCGATGATTCCCGTTCACATGAGGATGATGACTCCAGCCCCTGCGGTAACTATTCAGCCATTTTCAGCCTCAAATCCAGCACAGACACTTCTGTGAACATATTAACACTTTAAATGCAAAACTTCTAAACAAGCCAGTAAAGTTATCTGGCACTTTACAGTGTCATGTTTGAATCTGCAGTAAGAGTTACACTCGTGTGTGTGTGTGTGTGCGTGCGTGCGTGTGTGTGTGTGCTCAGGTTCTCGTGCCCACAGTCATGCCTGTGGTGAAAGTTGCTGCTCCCAGGAAAGAAATTGTGGCTGTGAAAGACAACGATGACAGCAGCGGCCCCACGACCACCGTGTTTGTGGGGAACATCTCTGAGAAAGCATCTGACATGCTCATCAGACAGCTGCTGGCTGTGAGTACAACACGCATCAATGATGTCATCAAGCACAGCCAATGAAAGTGTTCTTAGTTTTTCTTCAGGGAAATAGACTTAGATGGCCAGAAACTGAGTGAGAGCCTTTTGTGAGTGATGAAGCAAAGAAGTTTTTGTTACTGAAGTTTAAATGAATGATGGACTCTCTGTTATAACACACCCATCCTCACCAGTGAAGCGACAAGCAGGAGTCACAAAGATGTGTGTGTATACAGTTGTGTGTAGTTTTAATCCATCAGTTGACTCAGAACAGTTTGGTTGTAGGTGTTCTCTCTCAAACTCATCTGTCATTCTCAGTGTTGTTCTGAATTAACTGTGTTGCAGAAATGTGGTTTGGTTTTGAGCTGGAAGCGAGTCCAAGGCGCCTCCGGGAAACTCCAGGGTAGAAACAAGCCAAACATCCACTCAGATTCTGATCACATTTCCTGTTAGCTGAAACTGCACGGCTAAGCTTGTATTTCACTGGCTCCTCACTGACTGTTTTTTGTTTACTCAGCATTTGGTTTCTGTGAATATAAAGAGCCGGAATCGACTCTACGAGCTCTTCGGCTGCTACATGAGCTTCAGGTTGGAGAAAAGAAATTGCTGGTTAAAGTCGATGCCAAAACCAAAGCACAGCTGGACGAGTGGAAAGCAAAGAAGAAAAACAGCAGTGAAAATGGAGTGAGTGTGATGTCACACTTCAGATCAGTGATATGAACATTTGACCATGGCCATAAGTTTCTTTAATTAGCATAAAGGTTTTGCTGTGGATTTAGGATTAGTTAATTCATTGATTGGAGAATCATGTTGTCTCTGGAATCAACTACTGAAATGTTGTTACCCTGGTAACATGAGTCCTCAGATATTTTCTGCCACAAAACAAACTGACATTTTGGTTATAACTGTCTGTTAGAATGGCAAAGCAGAGGAGACTGGTGAGGAGGATGAAGAGATCCTGGATGAAGAAACCAAGAAGCGTGACCAGATTGTCAAAGGTGCCATTGACGGTCTGATTAGAGAATATTCTAATGAACTCAACGCTCCCTCACAGGACGATGAGGCCAGTCGCCGCAAGAAGAGACGAGACAAGAAGGAAGAGGTTTTTCTCATTCATCATCTCTTCACGTTTATCTGCAGAATATTTGTTTTGGTTCTGAAAACATGACATGAAATTTGCGACACATTTTAATGCTATAAAGTTCAAGCTTGATTTTAACTTCAGTACATAATCCCATTAACCTTCTTCCCTGTTCTTCATCTTTTGCTGGTTAGGATGACATCAGTGCTATTGAAATGGAGGATGATAAAAGAGATTTGATTTCCAGAGAGATCAACAAATTCCGTGATACCCATAAGGTAACATACATGCTAAACTACTTCACATCACAGAGAGAACTGTGTTTCACTCTAGCTTAAGTCTCAAGCATACAAGCATGAATAGATATTTATCCTCTAAATTCCATTTAGCATATTAAAATATTTTACCAGAAAAGTATGATTGCAAGACAAAAGATCACATTTAGACTGTTAAGATCTTTCCGTCTAAAACATCATAGATAATACAGCACAGAAATTAGTTAGACATGAGGCCTAAATTGGAATCAGCACATGTAAATCACAGATAACTGGTTTGTGTGGTGGCCTCCAGGTTAAGGGTGGGATATGTAGTCACTCACACATACACTAATGCATAGACACTCTGTGAACTTCCCTAAAAGCTAATCTGTTGATTAAACCCCACCATTATGATAGAGATCATATGGTGACTAAACCAAGATGAATCTCACAGCTTTGGAAAAAGTTGCAAGGATAGGATGTAAGTATGAGCTTTCCATTTCTCTCTACTTGTATTGGGCGCCCCCTTCTGGAGGACCTGCACAGGGGCAACTGCAGCAGATCAGTCAGTTTGGACAGTCATTGACTCACAGGGGTGATTTAAGAGACAAAATACATCAGTCTGTATAGACGGGGGTTCTGATATTAAAATGTGAAGCTACAAAAGCAGATGAGAGGAGACTGTGTGCAGTGAACCTGTGCGGGTCTGCTGGTAACAGTGCTGTTGCTGATATAGTAATACTGCTGATGTGAATAACTGTATGATGGGCTGTTGTACAGTAGGGGGCGCTCCTCCACAGCACGCAGACGCTCTGAAGATCACACAGGTATGAAACTGCTTTCTGACAGTGTGACTCCATCTTCCCTCTGCTTGCTCACCTCTTATTCGTCAAGTTTTAATATGTGTGATTCTTGTATACTGTAAGTCACTTAAAATGACAAAAACAGTATTTCATTTATGACGCTCTTAATATAAATATTGTTAAACTTTATCTGTTGCTTTTTGAAGTGATCAGAATTTGATTTGTAACTGGCACAAACACAATGTCATAGTCAAACGGAGGACCTGATGTATCGCTGAGCTCTTGATTTGAGCCAGTCAGACTGATTAACAGCTAGTAAACATGGTTAGTAGAGAGACGTTTATGTGACTCTTAAAGCCTGTAAAGTGTTTTGTTTTAGTTCTGTCTCTTCACCACCCGTTTTATTTGCTGCTGCACTGCTGCTCAACCCCCACGACTGTCAAACACTGCAGCAGATTCTTATTCAGACTCAAATCGGGCAGATCAGGGTCTCCTGACAGCAGAAGCTGTTTAGCTGTTTAGTCTTTATTGTTTAGTTATGATATAGTGAGAGCAATTTATTGAAGTGGTGGGTGTTGCGCTGCTCTTCATTATATTTCATAATCACTCAAGTCAAATCCTCCCGGGGTCTGTGATGTCCGCAGTGGGGTAAGAACCTTCTACACATTTGTTGCCTTTTCTATCCAAAACAAAACGGCTACAAAGCAAAACCAATCTTAAGAATAGAGTCTAAATAATAGAGTGTGCAATGAAATGCTCCCGTCAAAACGTTTCAGAATGTCTGGAAGTTGTTTGTGAGATTGTGAGCTTCTGTTTATAACATGTTTCGAGCAGAAGAATGGTTTGATCATTTTACTTGTGAATGCTTTGACCTGCTTTTCCTCCCAGGCCTAACATTAAAGGCTTGTAGGGCCACGGAAGCACTGAGTCGCTAGTCAACACCTGTAAGTCCAAACAACCAGTTTCACGAGGATTGAAGTCTGTTGCTCATGTGATGAGGCAGAAATAACAGCAGATGATGCTCATCCTGTTTAGTTCTTTGAATCTGAACAAGTGCTTTCCAGAATTCCCTGTATGTGTTTTGTAAGATGGAAACATCTGAGTGTTTGATCATGTTCATTCTCAGCTGGGATAAACCGTGACAATGACTTGATTTATACAGTGAGGTCCAAAAGTCTGAGCTTATGTTAAAGTCCTTTTTGTGTCATTCAGTATTGAAAAGATTTAAGCAAACAAATGTTATGATGTTAAATACTATTAGGACGTTCTGTTTAATTGTATATTTAGTTAGAAACATTTTCACTAGTGCTTTCAGACTTTTGCCCCCCACTGTATAGACGTACAGTGAACAGGGACTGTAAAGCACTTCATTTCTCATGTGATTTAGTGCTGTGTGCTCGTCTCCTGTGTGAACAGCCAGTGCTCAGGAGTCTCTCCTGCTCGTTTCCCCACAGAAACTTGAGGAGGAGAAGGGCAAGAGAGAGAAGGAGAGACAGGAGCTGGAGAAAGAGCGGCGGGAGAGAGAGAAAGACCGCGAGAGAGAGAGAGAGCGGCGAGACCGCGAGCGCGAGAAGGACCGTGAGAGGGAACGAGAGAGAGAGAGAGAACGGGAGAGAGACCGCGAGCGGACCAAAGAGCGGGAGAGAGAGAGAGAGTGGGAGAGAGACAGAAGCCGCGACCACAGTGAAGATCGCAGCCACTCCAGGTACGTGACGTCATTTGATCCGTTCGGTCAGTTGTGACGGTGTTCACTGACTAACGCTCAAGCAAACTCTTGTCAAGAATAAGACGATGAAAATACTTCATTGTAAGTTTGTTTTAATATCTCGCGTGATGCTGTTTGTTTTCAGAGAACAGAGTCGTGACGGGGAGCGAGATAAGGAGAAGAAACGAGACCGTGAGGAGGACGAGGAGGAGGCGTATGAACGCCGCAAACTGGAGAGGAAACTGCGAGAGAAGGAGGCGGCCTATCAGGAGGTCTCTGTCTCTCTCTCACTCTCTGTTTCTCTTTCTCTGTACCTCCTGTGAATGAGGATCTGCACATCTTCTGCGTTCATGTTAAACGTTTGTTTTATGTTGTACCAGCGTCTGAAGAACTGGGAGCTCCGAGAGAGGAAGAAGGCCAGAGATTACACTAAAGAGACGGAGAGAGTGGAGGAGCGGCGCAGAGAGATGGTACACTCCTGAATTCCTGATATTTATCTGGTGAAGTGTTTTATCAAACACAATATAAACAGATTAATAAAGATGTTGAGCAGTCAACACATTCAACTTTGTGTTTTCCAGATTAAAGGTGGTATTTGTTGAGTTCATGTTTCTCTGATTGTTAGGCTAAAGAAGGCAAACGATTGAAAGAGTTTCTGGAGGACTATGATGACGACAGAGACGACCCAAAATACTACAAGTGAGTATCAGTCCAAATGTCTCCTATCAGAACTTTAAACAGCTGATCCAGTGTCAGTATCTGTTCATCAGACCAGCTGCAGATGATGTTCTCAGATCTATTCTGCACATTCTCCACATGTACCGGAAATAACTTTTCAAAGTATTTTTGATGAGATGGATTTTATAAACTTTATGAACTCCAGTGTAACTCCCTCTAGAACAAATGCTTTATTCATCAGATATGAGCAGCAGACGGTCTGTGTGTTGATGGTTGCTGCTGTGTCTCTGTTGGGCAGGGGCAGCGCTCTTCAGAAGCGTCTGAGGGACCGAGAGAAGGAGATGGAGTTGGACGAGCGTGACAGGAAGCGTGAGAAGGAGGAGCTGGAGGAGATCAGACAGAGGCTGCTGGCAGAGGGACACCCTGATCCGGATGCTGAGCTGCGCAGGGTCAGTCTCCTGCTTTTTTACACCTTAGACGAAGCTTCTCGCGGTTGTCATGAGGGGCAAGACAAATCTGAAACATGCACTAAACGGGTGACCAATCACAACAGACTAGGCCAGCTTGACCAATCAGAGCAGTTTGGAAGGAGAGGCTTCATGGAGTTTTGGACAAGAGTTACAGACATACTGAAAGAGAGATGCTTCAATAATTTAAAATGTGAACAATAATGTGTTTTTTGATGTTTGTTTGTTCGTCAGATGGAGGAAGAGGCCGAGCGTCTACGGCAGGCCCCAGTGAAGCCTGAGCCAGAGGAGGACAGAGAGCACAAACCCTCACGAGACCGAGGGAGGGACAGAGACCGGCGCAAGGGAGGGGGAGACACGCGTGGACACGCCCCCTCTGAGGATGATGACCTTGAGGAGGGGGAGGAACTAGAGGAGGAGTCTAAACCCTGCCTCAAACCCACTATGAGGCCCATCACGGCCGCCCCCTCCGTCTCTTCAGCCAGTGGAAACGCCACACCCACCACGCCCACCACGCCCAGAGAAGAGTCGCCCTGCGGCATCATCATTCCTCACGAAAACTCACCCCCAGATGTCCTTCCCCCCGAGGAGAACCGCCCCAAAATCGGCCTAAGCCTCAAACTGGGTGAGTGTGACCTGAGAGAGGTTATCACAAACAACAGCTGATATTATAAACCTATACTGTGTAGAGCTGAGGTTTGCAACCTTCAGTGTCCACAACAATATCTGAAGGTCCTGCACTCACAAATTCTACCGTAAAAATTCTTAGCATAACTAGAGAAATTATATTTACTTTAAAGAAAGTATATTCTTTAAAAAAATGCCTTGACCTTTTTGACCTGTTTTAGATGGTTTTAATTAATTTTTGCCTAAATTAAGTAATTTGTTGGAGCTGTTCATTGTATGAATTGTTTTTATGCGTTTTCTTAAGGTGCTACAGGGAGCCCCGGACAGCCCAGTGTTGTCAAACGGAAGAAGCTGGCGGTGGAAAGCGTCTTTAACCGTTTTGATGATGATGAGGTGGATGAGGCACCTCGCAAGAGGAAGCTGGTGCCTCTAGACTATGAGGATGATGAGAAGGGAGTGGATGGGGGGGCGGCGGGAGCTGGTAAGGGTGTGAACACAGAAGAGAAACGCAAACACATCAAGAGTCTTATAGAGAAGATTCCCACAGCCAAACCAGAACTCTTCAGCTACCCTCTGGACTGGTCTGTTGTTGACACGGTGAGATTTCTGCTGCTTTCCGCTGTCTCTTGTGTTTTTACTGGCTGCTGTTTATACAGATACACAGTGAGAACTAACAGTGTTTCTGAACTTTTTGATTCTGCTCAGGCTCTGATGGAGAAGCGCATTCGACCGTGGATCAATAAGAAGATTGTAGAATACATTGGTGAAGAGGAGGCAACATTAGTTGACTTTGTTTGCACCAAGGTAAACAGCAGTGCTGATGTTCTTCATCTGTTGATGAAGAACATCTCCTGTGTTCATGTGCCGATGGTTCTGATCTTGTTCTGACTGCTGCTTTCTTAAGTCCAAAGGTTTATTTTAGACTGTTTCTCCTCAGGTGATGGCTCACAGTACTCCACAAGGCATCTTGGATGATGTTGCCATGGTAGGTTTAGTTTTAACAGCTTTGCTCAAATTTTTATGAACTATGTAGCTACAGTATCTCATTTCAGATGTTCCTCCACAGGTGCTGGATGAAGAGGCAGAAGTCTTCATCGTTAAAATGTGGAGGTTATTGATTTATGAAACTGAGGCCAAGAAGATTGGACTTGGAACAACCACTCAAACAAGCACTCAATGATGAACTTGCGTTCTATTCCGTTTGGGCTCATCTAGGTTAAAAAACAACCTTGAGAAACTCGACCATTTCCACTTGTTTGGAGTTAATGAGTATCTGGCAGTTTAATTTCTCATATTACAGACGTCTTATAACTGCTGTACCTCTGAACCTTCATTTCACTGCTGAGAGGGGGAGTTCTGAGATTTCTCAGGGTTTCCTGTTGAATCCATCAGAGTAGCTTCATCTTGCCTGATTAGAGTAGTAGATTCTTCAACGATCCATTGTAAATTGTTACTGTATTGCCAATTGTCTGGGTTTTAATTTTACAGATTTGTTTTATTTTGGTGCCCTCCATCTGCACAAGTCTCTGGCAGTTGTTCTGCTTGAAACAAGTTAATTGGACCCAAACAGTTTTGAAGGTCTCTGGCTAAACTAATTGACATGAAAAGGATTGTGTTTGTTTTTGTACTTATCAGTGAATGTTTTCAATAAAAGTGATTTTTTTTTTTTAGTAAAATCAATTTTCTTGTGTGAATTACTGTTTCCTGGTATCTCAGTTTGATCATTTCAGAAGCAACGCTTCACAGGCAATGAAATTAGATGTCTGACAGTATGCAAATACATCAACAGAAAATGACTTTAAGTACCTTAGAAATGTTTTACATTTCTAAACTGAATGTAGGTAGAGAACTTTTCAGTTTTTAAACAGGTTTTCAAATTTTGTTTTAGCCTTTTTGAAGTCCATTTTTATTGAGTCCATATACTGCTAGTAGAAACTCTTTCAGAGTGTTTATTTGTTAAAGGTCTGAAAACTGTCATTTAATGTGAAACAGTAAATGTGAAACACAATATTTGACCATCCAGAAGTTTACTGACAGGTTAAAATGTAGAGATGTTTTATTCAGTAATGTTGTAATGAAGTATAATCATTTGTGCCAGATTATTAAAAGACCTTTAAAAAATTATCTGTCCAACAGAAAACTTCCACTGTAACACTCACTGCTGTGCTCATGTTTGCTAAAAATGCTGTAAATTCAGTGATAAAACACAACTGCTTTCATACAAACAGTTCATGTGAAGTCTCTAATCTTCTGCTTTGGCCTCCATCTCCTCATCATCATCATCTCCGTCCACCTCGGCGTTCTCTCTCTCCAGACGCTCCAGCTGTCTCTGCAGCTCCGTCTCATCCGTGTCTGTGACCACTTTAGGCTGAGAAACATTCAGAAATCATGAATGAATGACGACAGAACCTCTGTAAACGCTCTTTAAAGATCACAGGAAAAATGTCTTCGTCCACCAACAGCAGAAAGAATAACAGTCTTAAACAAATAACTGTCTTAAAAAAATAACTTCTGTCAAATCAGTACAGGAAACATCTCAACCTGTGTGTCAAGAAAGGTAAAGAAAATTAAATCCCACAATCTTTTTGATATGGCGAAATAGTTTAAGTTCTCAGATTGTAAAGTTCAAATAAAAATGTTTAACTTTATTTTTGGATATATTCTTAGGTGTATTATATATAATTAGGAATTAAAATATAAAAACAAGAACCATTTCTGTGCAGAAAGGAATAAATGCATTTGTCCTCAAACTCACCTCCATCTGGACATTGAAGACCCCTCGTTTCTCCTCGATCCGCTCTTTGATGGCGGCCATGGCCTGATTCAGAACTGACAGACCCTCTGTGCGCTCCAGTGTGGTCGTGGTCATCACGTACCGTGGCGGCGCGATCAGGTTTATCTGTAAGACAGCCATTGGTGGTTGTTATGGCAACAGAACTTTCTAAGAATCTAATGATGTCATCACATCAACAGCTCAGGAGAAATACTGACACAAAGAAATATTGAAATAAAGCAGCAGTGTTCACCTTGATTGGCATGAGGTCTGTGGAGCAGCTAAGCCCCGCCCTCAGAGCTTCTTTGACAGCATCAATACCTTCATATCCATAACACGCCACCTCGATGTCTGAAGACAGATAAACAAACAGGATTTTTACATTCAGTGAAAAGTATGTTTTCTCGTGCAAAATGTAATCATAACTGTATCAACATTATCAAAGAAGGTTCTTTTAACATCTTAAATGTTTCCTAGAAAGTTTCTGGTTTTTTTTGGTCTTTTAAAATTGACACTGGAATTGTTTCTGAATTTGTACTGTGGCGAGAACTACACAAATAATTCAGAAACTAAAAGTTAATCACCGGCTCTTATTTTGACAGCCTGCGGGGTGAGTCGTCTGTTGATGTTGTCGATGAGAACGTTTCTCTCCTCCTCTGTCAGATCAAGTCCGTCCAGGATGGAGGGATCACTGCATCACACAAAGAGAAGATGCAGGTGTCCATCAGAAGATCTCATGAGGTTCAGTCTAGTATTACTGCTCTGTGACTGAGGGTCACTCACGACACGGCCTGTTTGAAGACGTCATAAGCGCCGTATCCAGGTTTCTTGTATTTTTCATCAAAGACCCAAGCGGTGCGCTGGAAAAGACTCTCCAGCTGCTCGTCTTTACTGTACTCCAGCACCTCAGCTACATGCCGCAGAATACTGTAAACCTACAGCAGAACAAACATCTCAACACCTTCACACAACACCAGATCAACACAGACCCTTACAGTAGTACAATCAGACCCTTACAGCAGTACAATCAGACCCTTACAAGAGTACAATCAGACCCTTACAAGAGTACAATCAGTCCCTTACGAGAGTACAATCAGACCCTTACAGCAGTACAATCAGACCC
>JAZGTK010005207.1:0-2500 GCA_036877625.1 Ambastaia sidthimunki
TTTTATCAATATTTTCCCATATTATCTTGTATTTACATCTATTTACATTTATTTTTCAATCAGTTCCAGAACATGCTTTCCACATTCCGCCACAACCTCTATAAACATTCATCAAAGACATCCCGCATAGGTTAATCATTCTGAACAGATGCATATGACGTCTCTTTATCATACTGTGAGCTTATGGAAATTAAGGGCTGCTATGGCGATAACAGCCTGCTGTGTTTGAAGACATGTGTTCTGTTCACAGTGTAAATCAAGGACGGACCACAGTGGAGTTCATTCAGCCTAACGTCTCGAAACAAGACAAACAATTCCTACCACCCCTGCTCATCTCGCTTTTTAAAGCCACTCAGCTTCTGTCTTTTTCCTCTTTCTTTCCTCTCTGCCCTCCGATTTGTGGAGCTGATCGATAAAGTGATGCAGACGCTGAGGACAACAGAAGTGGCTCGTCCCCAGAGAGAAACAATAGGGACGAGCTCATCCCCCACCCAGAACTGGGCTTGGAGCGTTCCTGTAGCTCTAGAGGCTGCCAAACACTTTTTTGCATGCTTCGATCTGAGCGTGTACGTGAGTGGGCGTGCGTTCGGCTTAGACGAGATGCGTGATACCAACGGCAAGCAAAGAAAAGATGCAAAGAGATGCTTTGTACGCAATAAATCGCCCGATGCTGCCGGTTTAGACGTTTCCCAAAAGATACTGCACCAGTGATGTCGACGTAATACAGCTAGAAAGTCGTTGAATGCACTTAGAAAAGCATTTTCAAGCTACATAAAGTTTAACGCGATCTATATGGCCGCCAAGCCTCAAGGTTTCTCGCTACAGCGAAACTTCGATCGAAAAACAACCGGACAAGAGTGAACGACAAAGTAAAGAGCCAGAGAGATAGATAGAGAGGTAGAAGAAGAAAAACGATCGGGCGTGAAACAAGAGAGAAAGAAACAAAGTGTTGTATGAGGCAGAGAGAAATGGGGAAAGTTGGCAAAAGACTTTGCTGCAGACTAATCCAGGTCCAGTCCAATGAAAACCACACAGCACTTCTGTGCTTCAGGCACACGAGGTAAAGACTGAGGAATGACCTCAGGATCACTATTTATTTCTCCATACTCAGGTCAAACAAATCCTGCCCCTTTGCAATACTTCCTGCTCACTGCAGGGGGCAGCCAAACACTGACTGTCTGTACCAGCATCCTCTTCATAATGCTTGCCACAAATAAAGTACTTTTCCAGACTCCCAATAGGGTTTGTAGAATTAAAAACACACCTATAAAACATAACCACAAAAACGATAAAAAAAAACAGCACTTGCAATAAGTTTTTGAGAGATCAGTGCATTGGATTCACTCATGCTAAACAAACTGTTTTTACGTTATAATTTATCAATGAAATCCAACTATTATTTTTTTGTATTTTTTATGCTACTTTTTTACTTAAAGTCAAAGTACTTCACATGTAAGGTGACAGCCCTATCACCAGGACACCGTGCTGCCTCACCAGTCTACCTGTATCACAGATAAAAACTACACTGTAAAAAGTCAATTCATAAACTGTAACAACATAGGAGCACCCCATGCTTATGTAATGTCTGTTTAATAGACCTATTCACCTACATGAGGGATCATTGTTAGCAGTCTTGCACAGACTGACTTTTGACTCTCAGCATGATGTCTGATCCAGTTTTAGCTTATTTTGTCCAGCTCAACACATGTAAATCCAGCACTTATAGTTTGTTTGCTTTTGATGTGATGTTCAGGGCTGCTAAATCTGAAATAATTCGACAGTAATAGAGCCATACAACAGTCAGTGTCAGCCAGCAAACAGCTGTACAGAAAACAGACTTACATTCTGTCTAAAAGTAACAAGTACCAATTTTTTCACAGGCATAACAAAGCGTGACACACAGTTCTGCTTGTAAATTTCTAGTTTATATACTATAATAGTATCTTTTAAAGTACCTTACAAACATTTGATGCTATGACTCCCTGAACCCGATTCAATATCATGAATTAAAACACACAGTGTTGCAGAATTTCGTATCTTTGCACTCTGATTCCTAAAGCTTCCAGTTTCAGTGTTTTGGCAGCATTAAGCCAGCCAATCGGATTGGAGCTGGTAATTTCACTCAGCTATTGCCATGCACTATGTATCAGACACAGAACTGTCACTAATTGTGTGAAAGATGATACTAACTCACAACACCACAACACAATCATAGACTGAGGTTTAGACTAATCATAATTCCCAAATACAATACAAAACACAACTCACACAAAAAACAAATTAAAATTAGGTAGATGCACCTTTTTATGATGTTTTAATCTGAATACAAACGATCTTTTCTAGTGGTTTAAAAGTCACAGCTGTCTAAGTGGTGTAACTGTCTACAGATGGTATTAAAAGTCTCATTAATTTATAGACTACATTTTAAAAAATGCTAGCAAAATTAGTTTGGTATAATTTGTACTATTACTTACTAATATTTGGAAAACAAAACCAACCT
>JAZGTK010005207.1:5000-22888 GCA_036877625.1 Ambastaia sidthimunki
AGATATACATGCATGCACAAACTCTCATTGACATGAACACAAACTCCCTCTCTCTCTCTCTCTCTCTCTCTCACACACACACACACACACACACACACACACACACACAGAAACACACACACATTCTCACGCCCAAAGACAGTGAGATAAAAAGAAACTCTTGCACTTGTAAAACAAACCATCCTCAACCACCTTTCAACCCCGTACGATCAAGGCCATGAATTCGCTCATCTCGAGTGATCTGAATCAATCTTTTTTGCATATGTAACATATAATCCATCTGACGGCTTCAAAAATTCACTTCATTAGTAAATCCTACCAATTATTCCTCCTAATTAGGGACCTGCGGAGCTTCACGGCTGCATGAATAAAGAGCTGCTGCCGTCATCAGCTCAGACTCCCGCAAGTCCAACAGCTTAAATCATTCAATGAGGGAAGTAGCTTGAAGAGGAGGAAATACGAGAACATCGCCTCATCACAGGGAACGTGTAAGTCAGACAGAGGGAAAATGAGGAAAAGAGCTGCTGATTTTCCATCAGCTTTATCCCAGGAAGAGGGACGTGCTGCGTGAGATTGTGGAAAGGCAAGAGATCAAGATAGAGAAAGATCAGAAACCCTGGAGTCATCAAAGGGAAGCGGACGGGTTCATACGAATGCCTTTGGAGACGGGATATGGGTTGTCAAGCTCCGCCCATTTCTAGGATCCCTGTTTAAAGTTCATTTCCATTCCACTTATTTGATTCCAATTTCTAGTTTTATTTGTTAGCATATAAACAAAGAAACGGGAAACTGAGTTGTTAACGTTTGTCAGGGCCAATCTAAGATAGATTTCTCCTCCCTATTTTTAAATTCTGGTCGTTTCCTTCCTCAACTTTTATCCAAAGCGACTTACAGTGAATTCAAGGTATACATTTTTTTCATCAGTACTTGTGTTCTTTGGGCTTGAACCCATAACCTTTGCACTGGTAATGCAACGCTCTACTAGTTGAGCTACTGGAGCAGTTGTGGCCTAATGGTTAGAGTTGGACTCTCAATGGTTAGAGAGTTGGACTTGTGAACTGAAGAACACAGGTTTGATTCTCAATGCTGGCAGAAAACACGGAGGTGCCCTTGAACAAGATATCATACTCACAATTACCAGTGTTCCTTTAGTTTTCACGTCCTTTCAAACAACAAATACTCCAAAGCACTCCCAATTGCCTTCCTGTAGCTCAACTGGTAGAGCATTGCAAAGGTTGTGGGTTCGATCCCAGGAAATGCAAGTACTGAAAGTCGCTTTGGATAAAAGCATCTGCCAAATAAATAAATGTAAAATGAAATGTAAACTGTGGCACAGTAAATGGCTGCCCAATGCTCCAGATGTGTGTGTTTAGGGTTTGCAGCCTGTGTGTTTACTACTCACTACTTATTTGTGAATCTTGAGTGAATAATGTCACTTCTTTACTAATTTCCTTAAAAGTACATCTTTAAATGAAAACTCATCATTGTGTAACTTTAAATCCACATCACTTTCTTACGTGGAGCACAACATATAAAGTTTGACATACTCTATTCCATTCAAAGGAAGCGGATGGGGGCTGAAAATCATCTAGTTCTGCACAATGAAATGATTGTAAAGGCTGTCCATACAACGTGTGCTGTGTAAAGTACAGAATTTTAAATTAATCGTTCAGTAAAAACTTACCTTGACACTAAATTCACATTTACTTTATGGAAAAGCAGCCTGAACATTCAGCACACAGTTTTTGAAAGACGTAAGGGGGAGTAAATGATGACAGAGCTTTTATTTTCATGTGAACTTCCCCTTTAAAAACTGTCTTACAGAGAGAACAGAAATGCAAGAAAAAACGTGAGAGATAAAAAGAAAGAGGGGGGAAAGATGGAAGTGCTTTTCTAATGGGCTGCCCAACCTCGTCTCTTAAGAGTGTGTGAGTTTGATTTACTTTGTCAGCAGACACTGTGGCACTAGATGGTTTACTGATCCACAATGTTCTCTCTGCCTCTCCCTCCATCTCTTCCTCTCTCTCTGGAATGTGGAGGCGAATGTAATCACAAAAATGTGTTTGATTAAATGGAGTGGATGCCCATGACAGTCGAGTCTGGAGACGGGCGGAGACAGACGAAGGGATGTAACCTCCACCAGAGCAGAAGAACTGCAGACCAGGGAAATCACTCCTCTCTTTCAGAAAGCACCAGATTCTTTCTGCGGTTTCTCCCTCTGGAACGCATCACAACAATCTCTCCCACCACACTTCCTGAGCCCCTCCCTCCCAGCTCGCTCTCCCTCGTCTTCTCTTACTTGTTCTTAGCGATCTCGACTGTTGTGTCTGCACCATCGCAGGAATTCTCGCTAGCAGCGGGGAGCGTGGAAAATCACGGGCTGTCGCCGAAGACTCATAAAGCGGCGCGTCAAACGAGGTCAGCAATTAATTACCTTAAATTAAAAAGCCCCTCAGCATGGGGATGGAAAAGACCCCTGCGCCTGTCGACAGCTCCATCAGAGAGAACTGACAGCGGGCTGGGAAAGGCCTTGCTGAGCCCGTGTGGGGGTGAGGAACGAGGCTGATTTGGAGAGATTGCAAGAACTGATTAATGAAACATGGCCGCTGCCTACTGAGAGAGAACGCTCTGATCTTGTCGACTAAACGTGGAGAACCGAAATGTTAAGGGCAATGCTGATGCTCGACACATTCACAGGATTCACAAATTCTCTTTTAAACCAGATTTTTAAAAACACTTGTAACACAAAACGTTGACAGTTATGTATGCACTCTATGTATCAAGTATGAGGTCAATCACAACAACCAGCACGTACATTTTACTTTTGCACTGGGTTTCCCAAATGGACGCCTCTGGCCACTTAAATATTACTCAACCTTTTGTAACATCTGTTTAACAAAGAGCATATGTGGCTGTTTTAAAACAATTAACCATTTAAAAAACAGCAAGGGTTAAAATGTCTCTATGCAGTTCTGCACTCATTTGCTTACCAAGAACTAACCTGAACACATGACTGTGTTTAAAAACCTCCATTCCGGCCTGTTTTGAAATCTGTGCTCCTACTAGAGGTCAACTGTGAGGCGCTAAAGGTCAGTGTGTTGAATGAGTGCGATACAGTTCCCACACATAAGTGCTGATGTTTAATAGTGCCTAATTGAATCAGTCTAGAGATGCTGTCTGTGTAGAGACTGCTGGCTTTCAGGACCATGGACAGCTCCACTGAGAACATTTACGTCTGCCTGCATATTCATAAAGCTGAAAGGACAACTATATTTTCATTTACATTCAAATGCTTGTCAGACGCTTTATCTAAAGTGACTTACAGTGCATTTAAGGCATACTTTTGTAGTATGCGTGTTGCTGGGAATCGAACCCACAACCCCCTTGTGTTGCCCACACACTGCTTTACCAGTTGAGCTACAGGGCAACACATAAAAATGTATTTGAATTTAATTTCTCTCATTTTACAATGAGTAAAAAAGCTTATGCATATTTAAAAAATATCAAAATATTTTAAAAATATCATATATAAAAAAACAAACCCTATTTAGACGACACGCCCACAGACTGCCCTCAGTCCATTTACTGCCTGTCTGATGCATCTAGCAGACAAAGTTGGCGAGTCTCAACTGAAAACCAGCTCTGATCTGGCTTTACACACTTTCCAGAAGTCTGGGTGCAGCTTGAAAATAAAGTCAAGTTTACAAGGATGATGCAATTGGTACTTTTAAAGAAGAACTGATCACTGGATTTGCGAGGTTAGTGGCATAAAATCTTTGAAAGTTATGTTTATGTTAGACACGCAACAATAAGGAAACTAGATGCATTTTTTTTATTTTGTGCTCCATCAGTACCTATTAAATTGTAAATAAAAATTCTAACCAAATATTCTATATACACATTTCTAAACAAGCATTTGTGAAGAAGATTTGAATTTTATACATCCAGTCTTATGTTGTAGTCAGTCTATGTCAGATAACAAATGTGATTGGTTGCTTTATCTGTCAGCCAGGTGATCTCTTCCTATTAAGCAGCCAATCACCGCTGCAAAGTGGACCAGACATTATGTCGATAATCAAAAAGTCAGAACGGGTCAGACTCTGTCCCCTCAGACCCATAAAAACATTTACAATTTACAGTAAATGTTACTTAAACCAGAGGTGCATAAGGGCCAACAGAAAATTATAATTCATCAACAAAAATAAATAAAAATATCTGTGATAAATCTCACACTCTATATTAATAGGATTAATGTAACAGCCAGTCAATACCTGGCATCAATATCACAGTTTGAGGGTTAAACTTTTATGACAGGACGGCAATTATTGAAAATTCTACGGGGTCTATAAATGTTGCTGCAATTTTCCCCCTGACCTTGAATCAGATGCCCAAGTCCTAATATATTCATTACTGCTCAGTCTAGCATGACATTATTTTCACACTTAAGCAGTTTTACCCCTAATGTTTGCCAGGATAATTTGTGAATGGCACATTATGAAATGTCTGTGTCTTTGAGGATCTTAAGAGCTCAGCATTGGCCTGATATTAATGTTTGTATGTTTTATCGTGTTAAAACAATAAGTCACTCCACACAGCTCACTTATGCCTCCCATTCAGTCAAAGGTGCCGACTGCCAAAATTGTTAATTAAATCTTGGTTAAGCCTTGAATTGAGGGTCATTCTCGAAACTTCATTAGGAGTTATGAATATTAATTTTCCAATTTAAAACGTCATCCAACAAGCCTTTCACTCTTTAAACATGAATGAGAAAAAATAAAGTGCATAATTAATCAATTAACTATTGATTTAGATAAATTAATGCAATGATGAAGAATTAATGGAAGTCAAAACTCTCCGTCATTTCTTGTTGAAAAATTGCCAAAGCTGATGTTTAAGTTATTATACATGTACAATATTAGAAAAACCTATTTGTTAAGGCCACACACACACACATTGAATTTTTATGACAATGTCTATAGCAACAGTGTTGCTGGGGTACTTTGGTCTTTCCGGAGGCTTAATAACTTTAATTCCTTCATCTAACTCAGAGCATTGTGGTCTTATATAAGAACTAACACAGTCAGAAGTTATAAACCCTAAAGCTCACTTCCAAAAGAACACCATATACCTGCTATCTCAACCTCATTACCTTCAAGTAGCTTCTTTGTTTCTGTTTACTATTAGTTGATAATTACTTTGGTGTTTCATTGTTTCTTTTGCACTAAACTTTTTAATCTGAAAAAGTTGTGAAACAGACTTCCAGAAAGACGTTAAGCCAAGAGCGAGAGAGAGAGAGAGAGAGAGAGAGCTCTCTGTTCTGTAAGTGCTACTGTGTTTCTTTAACACCAGGAGATGCTGTGCCTCATGAGGTTGATCTAGCCCGTGAGGTTCCTCTCTTGCTTACCTCACACACACTTACATGTAAACTTACTGGCTGTATGTAAAATCACATGCCTCACTGCTCAGTCAGTCAATGACCTAACAGACAGTGTTAAGTCAGAAAAGTTTCTACCAAAGAAGCTGTTTTAGATTGGCTTCGACCTTAATATCACCTTTAATGATCTGGACCAAATTCATATTTAATGACTACAATGTTTACTACTTAAAATAATTTCTTTTAGAAATGTAATCATAAGTTCACATAATAAAATAAATGAATAAACAAAACTGTTACCTTCAACTGCTCTACAAACACTGTTCCACAAAACCTTTTTATTTTCTTTTTTTTTTTTTTATACAAAAAAATCTTTAAACACATAATAAGAAAAGCAGAAAACTTTACTAAAGAACCTATGCTTAACTTTTTGGATCCCTATAGAACCATATAGCTATAACACAAGAACCCTATACAGCACATAATGGTCATTGATACAAAGAAGGTTCTTATCTGAATCCAAAGTGCAGTCATAAACCACTGACACTAATGCCAACACACCTCAAGTGAACAATCCCACTTACTTAACACACGTTCTTCAGTTACTGTGGTGGGAAAAAACATTAATACTCAAGAGGGAATATAGAGTTTCTTTCAAATGTATGTGCCATTCAAGAGTGTGAAGAGTTTGTTTCAAACATTATTTGTGAATCAGTGTTCACACATTTGTGGTGCCAAAATGCCTTAAAATGGGCCAAATTAGGAAAACATGTCAAAGATTGCTCTTTCTTAGCTCAGACTTTCGTAAAGCTCTCATTAATGTTTTAACTATCTTTGTCTCAAACGTTCCTCCTAAAATTCTACAGGAGAAATAACACGAGGCACAAAATAGACATTTATTGGCATGCAGTAAGCATGAGATACGATTAGCTACAAAAATAAATGTTAATAGCACAGCTCAGAACATTGGGTTTGACTTTTGTTTGCTGACTGCAGTCTTGACAAATCGGAGATACTACTAAGATCTCAAAAGAGGTTTTACTGAGGTCTTTTTTTCTCAAGAGTAAAGCCAAAGGCTCCATTTGACCTCACTGCTGTCGAGGAACACCATAAATAATTTTGTGCGGTAGAGAAGTTGTGATACTGGTACAGGTCATTAGGCTAAACACAAATAAACCCTTACACCAAATGTGAGATGCATTTCGAGCTGTTTGTTTATGATGATTTGTTTTTGATTATTCATAAGCTCAGCTCAGACAGAATCAGGTCACCCTGTAGTCAAATGAGGAATTATGACCAACCACAGCTGATAAAACGACTGTCAACGTAACACCAAACCTACAAATGAAGGGCAGTTTGAATAGGTTGAGTGTTTTACAGACTGTATCGTACGGTCAGACCACACAAGCACATGACCGTATGGCTTCTCTCCTCACTTCTGCCTGTGTATTCTCTAATTCTGTCAGATCTCTTGCTCTGTTCTTTTTGTACGGCTGAGTGCGTCCTACACCCATCTCTGTCATTCATCATCCCTTTCTCCTCTCCTCCGGCTTCTGTCTGTTTCTCTCTCTCTCTGTTTTATATTGACATGTTGCCACTTCTTAGACTGCTTCTGTTTTATCTTGCTCAACTACCTCTCAGACGGGTCACTCTGGTCGGGCCCACCGCTCTCCTGACACAAGCACACTCTGTATATACGGTTACAGAGAACTGTATGTTGGGGTAATTGCTTTTATTCTGTGCTAATGATACTTTGTATTGCCTTGTTCAGTATGTTTGAATCACAGCGACTTCTCAAAAACCATGTTTATATCAAAGTGTTTCTGTCATTGGCACTGTGTAACTTCAAATTGTGTCCTTGTAAACACACAAACACACACACACATACGAAAAACACATTTACAAACAAACAAACACACACACAATGCAGAAAGCTCATACACACAAACAACCATCAACAACAGTCAGTCTGGATCACACTGATAGGATGGCAGAAAGTCACATGACTAGGGGAAGGGCGGAGCTCAGATGATAGCTTCCTGCTCACATCATAACTCACACACACAAACAGCAGAGCACATACACAAGAGAAGAGCATGCACACACTCACTCAAAAGCACATATACATGCACACAATCCCGAGGGCTCATATCTGTAAACACACAATAAATGGACTTAAGAAGTGCAAGTGGACCACAGTAATATTATTAAAGACACAGGCACACACAAACACACACACATCCTCACACACAAATATAAACACATTTTTTATTGACTTCTGTTATGAATAAAACATTATTTTGTATGTTTATTATTCCTTTTCTGTTGATGGGGACTGTTGGCCTCACAATGTAAGTGAATGGAGCCTTCCCTATCCTTTTGAAGACATTTCTAAAACACACACACAAACACACCCGTCTTTCCTGTTGCACTAATAAGCGGCCAGTGTCTTGCCAGAGCGCATTAGTTCAGAACAGAGAGTCTGTCTGCCGCTGTAGCGCGCCAACACATGCAGCACTGGCGGGAAAAGCCAGAGGAGCTGACGTACTGTCTGAGAGACGAGCTATCACTCAATTCATTATGACACACACCACCCCCCATCTACACTAGCCACTTCCTGCATCCCCCCTCACACACACACACACGCACACAGACTTACTGTGTGAAAAGCTCTTGTTTATTTCCTGGAGGAATAGACCACTATGTTCGATGAAACCTTAAAACCTCTCTGTTGTTATTTTGGTGTTTTAATAAAAGGCGCGTCTGACCAACTGCTCATTCGGGATTATGGCAAGGCCCTCAAACAAGAGAGGTGGGCATCAAAGAGAAACTGATATGTGTGTATGTGGGGAGAGAGAGAGACCGTACTGACAGCCTTTCTTTATTTAGTAGAAGAAAAACGCACAATATCAATATTATTTCACTATACAGCATGTCAAACCCTTAATTGCATGCAACATTTTTAACATCTGGGTTGTTTTTGTTTATTAAAAGTGTCTTTACGTCTACTGCAAACAATTCCTGTCAATCACTGTCAATTTTCTGGTCTCTTGCCTCTGTTTATACAAGCAGTGATGTGAGGATTGAAAATGATGAGAAAAAATAATCTCTTACCAGATTTAAACTTACTGTAGCTTACATGAGCACCACAGCTAAATGAGTTACATCACATGCACTAACTGCTAGGCCACAACCCTGACAGC
Organism: Ambastaia sidthimunki; assembly: GCA_036877625.1. Classification (NCBI taxonomy): domain Eukaryota; kingdom Metazoa; phylum Chordata; class Actinopteri; order Cypriniformes; family Botiidae; genus Ambastaia; species Ambastaia sidthimunki. The sequence goes on from JAZGTK010005207.1 coordinate 13,578, forward strand.
TATTAATCCTGATGTGACAGACAGACACAAACAAGTCCTTGGTCATGATTAGCATCATGTAACCTTATTCATAATTTTGACATAAATGGTATAATTGATATTTAATAAGAAAATTGCAATTAGTAACTTTAATTACCTAAAACAAACCTTTTAACTTTACAACAAACTAAACAATCCAACATATTGTGATACCTATACAGCAGCATCATGCAAAGTTATATTAAAAAAAATGATTAAACATATTTTACATACATTTATTTAAAAATTATTAGATTAATGATTACAATCTAACCTCTACATACATGCATTGCATGTACATCACAGAGTAAAAACAGACCTCTCTCTCTCTCTCTCTCTCTCTCTCTCTCTCTCTCTCGACTGAAAGTCAAAGCACAACACATGCTGACTCACAATAAGAGTGAGTTACTCCATCTGTGTGTGTTTTGGTTGTGCAGCCTTCGGTCAAATCAAATGTGTGTTATGGATCAATTAACTTGACTTTCATGTTTGTCAACTCTGATGATAAATGGATATGGATGATTAAGCGCTTTAATTGGTCAATAACGTACCTTTAAGAATATCCAGAGAGAATGAATACGGTTCCGCTCGATATAAGCGCTTTCTATTGTGGTTCTGTTTAAAATTCACAGCGGAACCGGCAGGTCTTCTCGGTTCACTGGCCTACAAAGTCCACTACAACTTGAGATGGAATCATGTGCTCCAGAACTGAGAGGACACAGTTCTCCTTCTCGCCCTCCCTGTTTCCTTCTCTCTATTTATTATCAATTTTCTCCTCGCGCCGCTATCGGTGCAGTTTTAAAGAGCTCTGGGTGTGCATTTGCACATGAATGAGCGTGCGGTGTTTAATTACGACCTGAGACGCGCTCCCCTTGCGGAGAAAAGGAGAGACACATGACACAAAGCAGATCAGGCAAATTAAACTTCGACAAAATGGTCGGGGCGTGCATTGGTATTCCTGGGCTGTCATTGTTTTGATGGAAAAAGGCTCTTTATGTTCTTTGCTTTAGAAGGGGAAGAGTCAAAGGCTGGAGGAGTTTGAGAGCACTGAAGACCTCAGGGGCATCTAAAGTCATGAAGAGATGGAGAGACGGAGAGCTGTGGATGCCAGGCAGAGCAAAATATTTTATATTGTGACCGTTTTATATTTAGTTGTGAACATCAGGGCTGGTTCTAGAAACAGTGGAGACATCTGTGACATTCTTTGATGTAATATGGAATTATGACACAAAAATATAGTTGATATATTATTAGGTGTTCATTTTAATCAATTAATGTTAATGTTTCCATTTTATTGGCAATAAAAAACAAAGGATGAAGTCTTAAATCACTTAGTCTACACACATTTATTTGTGTCTGAATGGGGACATTACATAGACCTCTGTTGTTTTTATACACAGCTAGTTATAAACAATATAACCTAACCCACCCTCCAACCCTAACCCAAAGAGAAACTTTCTGCATTTTTACAGTATAGTAAAGAATGTATTTACTATATTTTTATTGGGTTTTTACAAATGAGAATGTCCCCAAAAGCAGGTTTTGCTCAGATGTCCTGACATTTGGGTACAAATTTGTCCCCAATATATGGTAAACTCCAACACACACACACACACAAAGCACAAATAAACGAATATCACTACTGTAAGTAAGTACTGTATGTAATAAGAAAGTAAAACTTAAGAATATTGACCCTTCTGGCGTTCTGTAGTCATGGTACAGTGAACAGTTCTGTTAAGTAGTTAGCAGGTTCTTAAAATTAATGCTTTTTAGAAAAACTGCTGTGTGATCTGCCAGAGTTTGTGAGGTTTTAAAAGCATTTTGCAAGTGTTCAGGCTAAAGTTTTGAAATGTGCACAACTACATTAAAGTTATCTAAAATATTTAGTGATTATTACATCGGTACGGAGGAAAACTCCAACCACAACATAAATAACAGGTTGTTTATTAATTCGAGGTTGTCTGCATAACAGACGTCACACTGAAACGTTGCATTCAAATGAGCTCGTGTGCAGAATAATCCTGCAAGTGCGTCACACTTTATGCCAATAGTCAAATGTGAGACTACATCTGAATATCAGAGCAGAAGCAGCTGAATGTTTTTAATTAGTGCAAAAATGACAAGGCATTAAAACTTAGTGGACAATGTGATAAAACACATTCAGGGCTGTACTAAAAACATTCAGTGCTTTAGCCCGAGAGATTCAGCCCCTGTCTGAACAATGAATGTGACGAAAGAGAGAGAGAGAGAGAGAGACTGAATGCTGTGAAATAAAAAAGAAACAGACACAAATTTCTATTGCACAACCACTTACAGACCTCAGTCATAGATCACTAAATTACTGACTGAATTTTAAAATTGTTGAATAATTTCCAACTGGATGTTTACATGAGAATGAGTGAGGCAAATGTAGCCTATTGCTTAGAGACTCTGGCTTGTTATCAGAAGGTTGCTGGTTCAATTCTCAACATCGGCAGGAAACAAATGAGGTACGCTTGAGCATGGCAACAACCTAGCTGTGTGTGTGTGTGTGTGTGTGTATAATAATCCTAATAAGTGTGCACTGGATGTGTTAAACGCAAAATATGACAAAATAGATCACCATACTAGGCTTGTATGTTACTTCATTAAAGATAAATATTTAATATAATTAAATGACACGTTTGAAACAAAGGTCATTATGGTGACTGGTTATGATTGGTTATTATTTAGCTTATTGTTTAGTTAGTCTTATTTAAGGTGAGGGCACTGATGTATGATTTTTTATAGTCACTGTAATCACACACACACACATGCACGCACGCACGCACACACACATGCACGCACGCACGCACACACACACGCACGCACACACACACACACACACACACACACACACACACACACACACACACACACACACATGCACAGAGCAGCGGCTGTGCCAAGACATGTAAAGGTTTGTGTGCACACACACACCCAACAACAGAAGCTCATGCCAGCCCAGATTTGTGAATAAAAATAAACAAAGCCATGATGGTGCATAATAAACTCACAGAACACAGAGAAGAACGGCATATGTGTCTGAGATTAACAGAGCCCTGAATACTGCCTAAATACCAACTGACTAATACCAACAAACAAGAGCTTTTACAGTCAGCCATTAGAATTAGATCAGAGTTATGAAAACAACTGTCCAAAATTACAAAAATATCACAAGCAAACCGCCAACATGACCAAACAAAACCTGTTTATAAAGACAGTCACTATTTAGAAACGAGAACTATTTAGCTTCATATAGTTACAATGACACAATCATCTTAGTGTGCTTATTGCTCTAATTGTATTACTAGTGGAATTAATGTGTGTGTGTCTGTGTGTATGTGTCATGGCTTGCAGTGTGATCTCACACTGGTTGTGACCCCCGAAGACAGCCTGGAGTCACATAGGCTTCATTAAAAGCAGAAAACCACTCGCTGCACTAAACAACCATGGCAAATTGCAGACTAAAATCAGAGCCATTATGTAAAGGCAGGCTGGAGGCAGTGAGGGGTGTGTGTATGTGTGTGTGTCTGACTTCTTGTGTGCATGTGTGTGTGTCTGTGTGTGCTCAGTGGGAACACTAGTGTTTACAAGTTTGTGTGTATGAAACTGTATGTGCAAGAGTGTGTGTGACAATGTGTGAGTGCAGGAGTGTGATTTTTTGTGTGGGCAGGAGTGTGTGTGTGTGTGGGTTTACTTAATGGGGACAAATTTGTACCCAAAAGTGAAGTAAACCTCAGAAATTTGAGTAAAACCTCATTTTGTGGACCTCACCTAAAACCTCACCAGTTTTAAAATCATAAAAATGCAGAGTTATTATGTTTATAATCAGCTGTGTATAAAATAATATAAGTCTATGGGATGCCCCCATTTAGACAAGTTGATAAGTAAATGTGTGTGTGTGTGTGTGTGTGTGTGTGTGTGTGTATGTGTGCTGTTGTTGTCACTTTTCTGGCTGTTTATGTAGCTGCTCTGTGCCCTGGCACTGTCACACATTGTGAATATGTCACCAACACTTCTTCCTTAAACTCTTATTTGGAACGAGATTTCACCTAATCACCTAATAATGTGTTTTTTTAGATACTCTGGGTGTTGCGGGTGAGACCAGGGTGTGCTAGCGTAGCCTAGTCTGCACATGAAAACAAAAGAGGATATCGAAAGGCCAAATGTATTCTTTGTGAACTCCAAAAAACGCTGTGTTCACCAAAAAGCAGCTCTTATTTGCCTTTCACACTTGCTGTACTTACAAATTTGTGTTTGTTTGTGCGTATACACGTTCTGTGACTGACAGGTCCAGATGCAAGCCAGGTAACCTCTGTTCACTGGCTCTTGTAAACAGTGTTTACACTCAAAACCCCGGGGTGATTTGTCTGCCCATATTTTTTCATCCCCTTGATTTGCCTCCTGTACAAACCTTTGCCCTTTCCACAGTTTTCTGTTTATGAATAAATTCAGCCTTATCTTTCTGGACCGCCGCAGATAAGCATGCAAAATTGCCTTCTTTGATATGGCGGGATATAGCAGCATTCAGCTTTACTCACGAGTTCCTTATGTTACGATTAAATTTAATTGGCTGCCCTCCTGTAGAAATACACAGCAAATATTTACACCGAACACGCTCAAAGTTCCGAAGTAATTCAGATACAAAAAGGTGAACAGAACATCAAAATGAGAACAGTGGACTATCATGCCGCCACAACAAATCTTTCCTTGTTCTATGAGGCACAACAAAAATGTGCCTCATAGAAAATAACCTGATCTTATGGGAGAACGTAACAATTTTACAAGTTGTCAATTTAAAATGGTAATTTTGTGGTTTAAAAAAAACTATGCACCCCTAACCCCACCCCTAAACCAAACTCTTACTGGGGAGAAAGCAGGTCATACGAAAACTTACAAATGAGATCATACGAATTGCTACACAGCCATCAAACCGCTAAAAATGTAAAATTGTTACAAATTGCCATAAGATTGTATTGTATAAAACTGTATATTAGCTTAATAGTTGTTATCTTTTAGGATAGATATAGAAACTATCATTAAAACTAAAAAGCTTTTTCATTACAGCTGCTCTGTAAATCAAGTAAACTGTAAATTTCGTGCTAAGCCCTTATCACCGAAGGGTGATATTCTACGATCTCACCACATTACCACCCACGTTAATGGCGTTGGTGAGCAAAGACAGCATTAAGCTAATAGACCTGGCCACATCTTGCATTATAAATAGTCATTAATATTCCATTATCTGTCTGCACATACCACCGAAAGTGCAGGAGCCGACAGCTGCACTGAAAGGTTCTTGTGCTGTTCTTAGAAGCAGGAAACATTCATGTCACCTCACCTGGTTTTGGGGGACGTGGTCAGCCACTCCTCATGTTTCTCAAACGTTATCAAATAGGCTGCGATCTCCTGCAACAGAAGGAAACGAAAACGTTGAGATCATACTGAAAACATCAAGCAAAAAAAAAAACAACAACAATCAAACAGAATTTAAAAAAACAACAACTTTACAAAGGTTATTTCCCCATACAGATGAGTGCTGTGAGGACAAACTTTACCTCAACAGTGAGGTATCTTATTAGCCATAATAAAAACAGGTTACATTCTGCCCTTGAAGTTATCAGACCTTTTAAACTGTATTAAAACCAAATGTTTCCAAGCCTACTGAGTTTTACTTCCTTTCAGGTGCTGTAAAATTGACTAGCTTCACCTCACAGGTCCTTATAAAACTGCAAGTACTCCATTTTAAAACCACAAAACAGCATCATATAAAGTTAGTCAGAGTTTTTTTTGCCACACACTCTTGTGGGAAACCAAACTCTGTCATGAATGATCAGGCTGCTAACGGGGGCAGAGTCGGGAGGTTTAAGCATTAGTATGAGCGACCCGTCCATCTTCAAGCCTGGATACAAGAGCTGTGGATGTTTCTAGATGACCTGACGATGACCATCGTTCATCCATCGCTCTGGGGTATCCGCAAACCATTCAGGCTGCCTGCCGAGCAGCTGTCAGAAGCCAGATTACATAGCCCTGAGGGGAGGAATCGCATCTCCAGCCCACAGCCAATCAGCACGCAATATCAACTTCATCTTTTCCTCTGACAAGCAGCAGATACTGCCTCACGGAAGCTCCGCTGAAACGCTTAAGACAATATTCATATGCGTGAGAATAAACTCTGAGATCAGTTGAAAGGCCGATCTCATTTTATGCACCAGTGGTCTCATTTGAGCAAAGCGTGAGAAGAATTTGTGTCTGAGCTTCTCGAATGCCTCAGCATCGTACGTCACATATCTGTTAACATCTCTATCTCTGACTGTTTCCTGTGCCTTATATGAAGGAAAAGCTTAAACGACAGGAGATTTGGGAAACAAGTGCAGCGTGTGTACAGGACAGACACATCAGTCGGCCGTTCACAACAGAGCGAAGGTAGAACGTTCGGCTGACAGTCACGAGAAAGATTTTCTGTGTATCTACATGCGCCCATATGCTCTGTTGGCTGGGTTTCGGGAACAGGCAGAAGGCCCAGGGAAGTGTATGAGAACACAACTGGCAGTGTTCTCTGTTGGTTTCAATTTAGAGACGCCAACTTGTGCAGTGCCAATTTAACCCTGCTGCCCTCATTACTGAAGGCAAAGAGGGAAGAGATGGGCATAACAGAAAAGAAATGATTCCTGCATTAAAGTGCCAGAAACAAAGAGCTGTGTGTGTATGTGTGTGTATACACTGCCACTGTAACTAGTGCTTCAGGCTTTCTAAAGGCCTCAAAACCTTTTATAAAACCCACCCTTCACCAACCACTTCAAAGTTATCAAATGCACATCTCTGTTAACTCAATAGACAACCGCTGTATTCTTTCACTCATATTTTTCTCAAAGTTTCCCATGATCCTTTGTGACTGCAACACAAACTTCTTTGTTATCCTGTTTACTGCTGGGCCAGGTTTTCATTATCGGTTTGATTGTTTGTTAAACTGGGACCCTGGAGTGTCCTTGTGCCGCCACTGACAGAGAGAACAAAAAACAATGACCTGCTCTAATTTGGCAAACAAGCATTAAGACAGATACAGAGCATGTGGGGAACCGGCTATTGTCAAATTCTGTTTATTCAGAAGTCAATTCTCAGTGGTTTGACAGTCTTTTCCCTGGTAATTTCCCCCTTTTCCAGATAAGCTCGCTTATTTGTGCTCTCTTCACTTTCCCAGCATCCCCGCACTTCCTATTGCTCTCACTAACGTATTATTCCTCTGTTCTCTTCCTCACTCAGAGCTCCAGTCACCATAGAGATTATATGACAAAGGCATTTTGGATTGAAATGAAGATGAAGGCCTCGGGGCTTCAGTGTTCCACCAGAGAACATCCCTTCCCACTCCCTCTTTTCCCCCCTCCCTCCGACTTCCTGTGTACCCTGGGGGCCAGTCATTCGGCTTCTAGCAAACCTGCTTCAGGCGGCTCCTTCCCTCACCCACAGTTAACCTGAAGGGCGGCGCCGACGCCTCGATCCGACTGCCAATGAGAACCTCTAAGTTTGCCACTAAGGAGCAGACGAATGTAAAACTCCTCAAAGCGCTCTTTAAACTATAGCAGGGGGTAAACGGGAGTCAAGAGAGGCGTGCGAGAAAAAGAGAGTTCCAGACAAACTGAAGTGTCTTCTCGTTCCTCTTCCTTCCAGACAAGGCCTCTCTCTCTCTCTCTCTCTCTCTCTCTCACCCAGTCTCTCTCCGGCTTACGTCTCGAACGCTTGTTGCTAAACTTTATGAAATGCAAATCGTCCTCCTGTGAAAATGATCTTTGAAACACTTCTAACAATTCAACACCAAAGGAAGACATGAGCAAATTCTGCTACCTGTATCAAAAGGCCAAGCCTGCCATCCGTCTGCCTCTGTTGTTTCTAATATGAAAGAGAAGTCGTGAACAATATGACTCCATGACAGGTTTATTTAAGGGAGTGTTCAAGCTGCAAAACAGACGTGCCAGAGAACGTGTGGATTTGGTGTCGCTGTCGAGCTTGTGAAGAAGGAGGAACGACTATCAAGTTCAATTACTCCAGCTATTAATTCAAAGTGTCAGTGGCTCTTTGATGAAGCACTTCGTTTAAGTGATCAAGCAGCCCAAGCCCAGCTGAGCTTAAGAGAGTCTTTTGTTGTTTGATACAGACTGACCGTAGTTAGCATTGTCAGAATTAGTCAGGGCTAAAATAGTAATTAGATCAAAAACACAAATCAAAGTCTTTCGCTAACTGAACCGTTGTGTGCTGTTAAAATGTCATACCAATGTGGCTGAAGGTTCAAACATGACTGAATTCAGTTAACATTACCCATAATGCAACATCTCCATGTAAAAAAGTTGTAGAATAAATAAATATTTGTAGAAAATAACCTTAGCAGGGTTAGTGAAGGTGTCACTCACTCATCCAGGCCACCACAACAAAGTTTAAAACAACTTACAACCTAATTGTTTCCTTCCCTAAATTAAATACTGGAATCTTGTATTTTTCTGTAAATAACGCTTTCTTGCATTTATCTTTTGTAACTGTATATTTATTGTATTTCTACATTCAGTAATAATTTTTTACATAATTCTCCTGTACCAAAAATTTTGTTTTTTACCAAAAATTACCAAATTTCTGTAAAAGTCCTTTACAACAAAGTGCTATGGAAATAAAAATTGTATTTAATTATAATTGTTGTTCGTATAAGTATTAAAGCTGCTAAGACCAAGCCACATTGCTTGTGTGTAAAAGCACACCCAGCCAATGAAACTCTACCTGATTCTGACTGGAATTCATATTAAGGTTTCTAATTTAGGCTGTGATGGAGTTATGAATGCACTTTAAACCCAAATGGCTCCTGCAGGCACACTGAAGGAAAACCGGAGAGAGTTCTGATTCTGATGAACATATTCTCCTCCACGGTTCTCCGCAGGGTGAAGAAAATTTTGCACGACAGATCCTTTTTGAATACACGTCCTGATTCATTAGCCAAGACCTCCATCACACCCGGTTTCTGCCACGGTCCCCACAGGTGCCCTTAAATCCTGCGTTACATAGATGGCTTGCGGCTTTAGAAATGAATATTAGTCAGAGTGTACCCCACTGAACTGCACTAAAAGTGCTTAAACCAACACTCAGACATTATCAGGTACTAGATATTATGAACCTGGATGGTCAGGTCCATTCTTCTGCTGTGCAGCCCATCACTTTCAATCTGTATAACCTCAGAGTTCTTTAAAGGTATTCTGGTCCACCTACGGGGAAACTCTAATGGTGTGAATGGG
>JAZGTK010005208.1:0-22887 GCA_036877625.1 Ambastaia sidthimunki
GCTATATTTTGCAGTCAATGTTTGAGAGTGTAATTTACTAACAGGTGTGACTCTCAAATTGTCCAGTGAATTGAATAATGACTGTGTGGACAGGAAACCAAAGTCAAACTCGCGAGTAAAGCCTGTAACCATAGTGATAGATAATCACAGTGTATAGCAAGCCTTTGTATTGTCTATTTAGTTTTTACTTATTTAATGTGTTCTTTCTTTTGCTCAAACTCTTAACAGCATTTTCCTCATGCTCTGATAAAACAATACCCCTGTTTTCTGCCATTTCATGTAACCTGAGGGAGGTTTAATAGGAATTAATATTAAAGAACTATCATTGTATCATTAGTTATTGACTTTGGTTTCATTCATACAGCAAATATTAATCAAACCTGATCCCAAAATTCAGTTGACTGCTGAAAATGTAGGTAGTTACTTGGGTTATAGACTGCTGTTGTCCTTTCTTCATAAAACTCATTTCACATTCACTTTTACTAGTGCGTGTTAACAAGCAATCTGGTTCCTGAAAAAATACGCAATGCAGTCCCCATCAAGAAATGTTTGTCTCTGGTCAGCAACACTATTATTTCTAAAGTTAAAGGAGGACAAACGTCAGCTTATCCTAATAAATTTTCTGTCTGGTTTTATTTTAACGGCCTCCGAGACATTGCAGTGTCTCATAGTAATTGGGAGCTTATGAGGTGACCCTGTGTCTGCAGGAGGTACTGGCTCGCTGGCAGTGTGCCGGCTCTCAAATTGGCAGCTAATTTTGGTTTGTCCCATCATTCCTCAGAGACTAAAGTAACCTGACAGACTGTTTGTCGACAGACACACATGGCGCCTCTCAAGTCAGTCCTCTCATTGGCCAGCGAGACCAGCGCTCTGCAATTTTCCCTCTCTTTTCTTCTGAGAGCATTTTCAATTGCCATCAGCACTTGAAACCTTTGCAATTAGTAATTAGCAGAAAGCAGTGACTGCATCCGCCCCCGGCGCCCCTCCCTGTGTGGGTTGTCTGGCGAGCCTCTGCTAGTTTGATCTCTGTCACTCTAAGCTGAATTTGACTCATTTTACTTGCTGTTTGACAGTGATGAGAAACCTCTGAAGAGCAGCCAGCAATTGTTGGGAGGCATCAAAGAGGATGATAGCAGTGAGGACAGCTTTGTAATATCAGAGGACGACGACTGCGACTTCAACGAAGATGGATCGTTCATTGGCGAATACTCGGGTTACAGGCGCAGGACGTCAGTGGAAGCCAACGGACACCCTCCCGTCACTTTCTAAGATGCTGGTTCAATTTTTATGGACTTTTAAACAATTTGACAGGGAAAATGAAATGTTTGTCTATGTGTGTAATGTGCCTGTTTTTTACGAGTTTGCTTTTGCGTGAATGGCTTGCGTACATTTTTACAGTGTTAATATGAAGGGGAAAGTTAATAGACTTTTTGGCCTAAAAATGAAAGTTTTGTTATTTTGTCACCCTCATAGACTTTATTTCCAGTTTGGAATGCATAAGAAGTGTAGCAGGGAAATAAATACTGCTCTTTTGAAAGTAAATGTTAAGCAAAAATGACAAAAAGCACCATTAAAAACAGCCCATATGACTTTTACACTATTCAAAGTCTTCCAAAGCCAAGTCAATTTCATGTATGCAAAAGACAAGGTTAATTATTTACCAATTTTTTTATCCGTCACAGCTCTCAAATTTTCATTTGCATATTCAGATAGCATATATATGTTTGAAGTATGACATACAAAAATGTGCCGCCCCATGGTTCCACATCAATAATGCCAAGCAGGAAGTGCATCTATGCAGGAAGTCATATGGTATTTTAACATGCCGGTGAGTAAACGATGACATCATTTTTATATTGGCTAAGCTATTCCAATAAAGTTATTTGGATTTCTAAAACCTTATCTGCAGGCTTGTCTAACAAGAAAACAACAAAACAAACTTTGTACACCTCAAAATTAATGCGAATGGCAAGGTTGCGGTTGGATTAGGTAACGTTTTCACTTTTTCTGCAGAAGAAAAATAATTCATGGACTGTCACAAAACTGATATGTTGACAGCACAATTTTCGGTTGCATGTTCGCTTGTGTGGGTAATCACATAACTTCTGTTTGCCTTTCAGCAAAATACTGACACAATGAGACAAAACAATTATGTTTGGACTCCTCTGTATATCCAAGAAAACATTTTCCTGTTTAACCTTGTATGTGATTAAAACTGACATTGGTGCTGTTATGGCAAGAAAAAACATTTGACGGAAAAGGTCAACATTTATTATTCAGATCCAATATTTTTATTCTTGGACTAATGTATAAAAGTTCAATGAAATGTGGTTTTAAACACATATAAATTAAGCACATCAGTGATAAAGAGGTTTAGGCAATTGACCAAGTTCTATAAATAACTAAGATGTAAGATTGTATTGCAACCCTTAGACTCGAGTATGGCAAAGTTCTCACAGTACAGTTTGGCCTCTTTACATTAATTTGTTTTCCCAATGAAATAATATGACTTAAGAATATCTTCATTGAAAATCCATGGATGTAATAATATATGGCTTTGTCTGGATCACAATCCAGTTTGTACAATAAATTCCAAAAAACATAGCTTGACATCTCATAAAATGTATTTAGTATTATTGTAAAAATTTTGCTAATATGGGATGAACGATTTTCTGCTATTGAAAAAAACATTTATTCAAGAGGTAAAGCAGTCTGTTTATTTTTTTTCCACTTAAGATAATGTAAGTAAGAGTTTTTAATTATTTGTAATATCTTTGTTTATCTTTGTTTACTTCTGCCAGGATATGTGTATTGCAGGCTCAGGAGACTCTTTCTTAAGGTATTACAAGTCATTTTTTTTAAACCCAAGACTCATGCTTATGCTTTTCATTCATGCACAATATTGCTCTGAAATGTTGATGATCAAGACCCTTATTTTGTTACACTGAACCTACATGCTTTCAGCTTTTACCACATTTATGACAATAAAACTGCCTGAATAAACAGTTTATTATATTTACATTCTATGCAATCATCTCTGTTTTTTTAACCATCCAACAAGATAGAACAAATGAAATGCAGCGATATTGAACTATTTTTATGGTTCTGTAGAGGAGTTAACACTGAGCGGTTTTAGCCTCAGTATCAGGCTGATACAAGGTCTTGTAGAGAGTGCCTTCTGACCAATGACCTTGTGCTCCATGCGTCTCAATACAGCAGTGCACCAATTAAAAGACGGACAGTGGTTCAGAGTGCACAACCTCTACATTTACAGGAACATCTTGATGAGCCTCTGCATGTCCCAAAGCACTAGAACGAGTCAAAGAGGGTCATGAGATCAGGATCACCACAAATAGTACATGATGTACTGTGTAAAACACAAGAAACCATTGAATTTGATCGTAAATTGACAGTTATGTGAACATTAATGTTATTTGTCTAATTTTCATGATGCTAAATCATTCCATATTATAAACTGTTATGTATAGATTATTAAAGAAGTGTCACATAGGCTAAATATGTACCATAATGGCCATAACAACATAACTGCAATTGTGCTATATGACTTTTGTACAGTTCAATGAAAAGCATGTTTAAAAGGAAAAATGCGTGTGAAAACCTTCATGTGAGGAGCTACTTTCATACATCAAGGGTTCAGAAGGACCGTTGGTACTTCAAAAGATGAGTGCAACATTGAAGTAACACAACGGCTGTGTGTGCATCATAAATGAGGTCAAATGAGCTGTTGCATAACATGCAGCAATACATAAAGCTTTAGAATATCTACGTTTTAATGGGACATAACTGAAGAACTTTCAATTACATTTTGAGTCTAGATAAAGAACTAGTTGAATGACTTCTGCTTGTCATTCAATGCAAAAATTCCTGAGTTCATGTATAGGCAAAGCTGTCGTAGTAACCTTTGCCTATACATGAAGGTTTCTTTATAACAAATTATATTTATGGCCACATAAATAAGACAAGATGTCTTCCCCTATACATACATGACTTAAAATCACAGAATGTATTTACTGTACCTTGACCTCAAATCCCAGTTTTAAAGAAACGTCCAGGCCAGTGTTCATGTTGCACATAGAGGTGAACAAATCAAATACGCTGGTGTGCGGGAGGAAGTTGTCAAGAGTAAATCCACCCATCAGTTTTTATGGTCATGCTGGAGTGAATGTTAAGTCACAGATGCGTTTGAAGCTGAAGCTTAAAATTAAATGTACAGTTCAACCGAATAATGACAATTTACTCACCCTCATGCCATTCCACACCTGTATGCTGTTGTTAAGTGCAAAATAAAAGACGTTTTTGAAGTTTTTTTACATACCACTTACCATACAATCACTATTCAAAATGGCCAGAGGCTGTCAAGCTTCAAAAAGAACAAAAATATTAAAACAGCACCAGAAAAGTCCACGTGACTTACAGTATGCACTTTGTTCTAACATATGCAATAGGATTGTTTGAGAAACAGATTGAAATGTATTATTTTGTTATTGAAAGTTATTATTACTAATATAAAAAAAAATAGTAATAATAAAAATAATGACATGATAGACTGTTTTGCATTCAGTGTTTAAAAATTCACTTTACACACAAGAACCAATGCAATTTTGTTGTTAGCGTATTTTTAAATCTGGATACAGACTTAATCTAGACACAAACTTCTGCAGATGCAAAGGTTAATATATATAGAAGTACTTTTGGTGCTTGACCGCCCCTTGTCAGTAGGAACTGTCATTTTATGGAAAAGAACCATGTGAAAATCCTTCAGAAAGTTCTACTTTTACATTCCATAGAATAAAACACGGGTTTGGACCTACATTGTAGCGAGGATGAAAAAATAGTGACAGAATTTTCATTTTTGGTGAAACATTCCATTACCAAAAAACAAAATGGAAACTCATTACATAAAAAAAATAAGAGTTGTATTTTATGAAGTGCTCACAATATCAGTTACGAGCTTGAGTTCATGCTGATTTGGCAGGTGAATTGCCATTCTTCCATGCAAAGCCCCTTAAGATTAAATAGGCATTCAAACTATAATCAGATGAATCCATGGCTAAAGCACTTTTAAAGCACTGAAATAAAGGTCATTCTCTGTGATAATCCCTGTATCGTGGTGGATTATTCTTTTATCCTTTCTAAAATTGCTTTCTCTGTAAAGCACTAAAACCCACTAAACAACAACAAAAGATTACCCTGCCTTCAAGCTCTCTTGTCGGCAGACCTTGTCCTTGTCAGAGGTGTTGAATGGAGAAAGTCCTCTCTATGGCTATTAAATTCAATGTGTACACGTAGGTAGAGTCCATATTGGACCCCAGTGAACTTGTTTACCTTGTGTCAGGAGTGCACCTGAATTATACATGACTGAAAGAGAGAGAGATAAGCTCAGTTCCATTGGCATGCAGTGCAGAAACCGAGTGTCTCTTCAATGGCCAGTGAAGATCATTTTGTTTAGGTACCGTAGAACTGCATATGGTAATTTATAATGAGCCGTTCTAATTGGCTATCACAGACCCAATAAGTTATGCTATATGATATGCTATATGACTTAACTCTATAGCAGACAGTGAGGACAAAAGGTGTTTTCAACTTAACAAACAGATCGATGTCTGACAAACGCAATGCATTCTGGTTAAAATTCTAGTAGAAAATCTGTCTGACACTTTAACTGGTGCCGCTGCCACATCACAATCACATAATGATGTGTGTTGCATGTATATTCTGTTTAATCTGTTTTTGTAGCAGTGAAATATACAGTTTTAAGTCATCTTACTTTTGTTACTCTATTAACAAACACTTAATGCAAACATTGAACAATCTGCGATGAGTGTTGTAGTTTCAGCACACTATGGGGAACACACAACATTCAACTTGACGGCCGTTGTATTACTCCTCCCCGCCTGTGACCAGCAGTTCTTGGCCATCAGTGGATGCCTAGTATTGTTCATCTCAAACACACCTAATGTGAATCCATCTATCTTCATCAAGGCTGAAGTTAAACTCTGCAGGACACTGGACCTCCAGGAACAAGGTTCCCATCGCTGGTATAGAACATCCACAGCGACTCACTGCTGGATGAATGTCTCATAGGAGCATCAGATACAGGAGGTTATTTTTACCGTACATAAAGCTTCAGGTAAAGTGCTTTCGGAAGTACCTCGACAGGTGATCCAGAAGCAATGCAAAGTGACCCTCTCCTGGGTCAACACAAACATTGTTTTCACTCGTCTCACATAAACATGCACCCTAACCCTGACCCCAACCCCATTAGGCTTTGATGCTGCCGCTCTTAGTTCTTTAATAAAGACCGGAATCGGCTTGTAAATAAACATACCAGGGCTCTTTTTAGATACGGTTTCATCTAGCCATTATTCTGGAGAACAGTGATTCCACCACTGAGCTTACAGGCAGGTGGAGGAGGTGTGAAATAAAGCTTTCATAAATAATGAACGCTTAGTTCACAGGGAGGTGAAATATGACAGGTGGGGATGATTACATGAGTCCTCTGTTGCTTTGGTAATAAGGGGGCAGTTGTAAGGAAACGTTTCTCAACCACAGCTGTCGGGTTGACTTTTCAGTGAGGAAATGCAACAAGAGCTTGGTACTTATTAAATAAGTATACACTATAAATTTACACTAAATATACACAAAGTATTTACAATAAATGTTTCCAGCAGTAGTACTTCACATTGTCACATGACCACACTGTTTGCCACATAATCATGTTGCGAGTTTAATTCAGCGATTAGCATCCATTCATTGCATCGCATGCATTGCATTGTGGGATAAAAAAATCCATGCAGTGGTATCTGTATACTGCACATTTTGGTGTTTTTGCAGCTCTAAAGTAGCAGGTCACCCAGGTATTCTATGCATATAGAAAATACTGCATACAGTGCAGTAGTTGAATGCATACTCTATAGCTCAGTGGCAAGGGCAAAAAAAGTCTGCAGGTGTTATTTCAGACACCACTGTATATTCTTGAGGATCTAGAAAGAAGCTCATATTTCACGCGTTGTTCCCATAGCATCATAATTCTTGTTAGAAAATAATAGATATGAAAATATTTCATTCACAGCCAGTGGCTGCACATGTTAGGGTGCAATATCTCTACATAGTGAAAAATCAATGATGAAGACAGTGGTGACAGACATTATTACAGACGAAAGAAAAGAGATATACAGAGTGAGAGGAATTCTATAGCTTTGTTTCAAAACCTGCTGTCTACTGCCTACAAACGCATCTAGTGTACTGTAGTTTGGGTCCTACTGTAAGTGAAAGAAAATATTATGATTGACTACCTTTATTGTTACATAGCAAGCATCATACAACCAGCGATCCAACAAACCAACAAATATAACATTTTAAATTGCATTCAATAAAGTTTGGTATTAGCGTGTTGCTAGGTTAATGATGTAATATTCAAATAAACATAGCAATACATAGCATGCACAAATACTGTATTGGGTCAAAAAAGAGGCACGGTTTACACATTTTAGAGGCATAAGAAACATACAAATGGCTTGGTTAGCCATTCATAGTTATCTCTACATGCTAAGATGGAAAAGAAATAAGTATTTTACCATTAACAAAAATAATTACACACTTTTGGCTTTAAGGGATGTTGGACCTTATGCTAGTCCTGTTCTCACATTGGAGCGGAAACTGATTTGTTTCACCAGAAAGGCAATTATGCAAAGATGCCTGTAAGAAGTCCATTACTTGTGGTACAACGCTTTAGATAGTGACTGCCTGATCGCACATGTCAGCAAGCCAATCAGAGCAAACACTGTGGCATCAGCAGGAAGAAGAAAACTCTCAGCCATGAAAGAAATAATGAGAGCCGAGCAGCGTTAATAAGCTTACATCGCGCGACTGGCTAATGGAGTGAGAACCTTCACTGCCATTGTGTTTGTCGCTCATTCAGAATTCATGAGCAACTGCACAGTTTACAAAACCACACGTTGTGAATCTATGGGCCTGTGGACACCTTTGACAGGACAATGGTATTTAAAATGTTGTTAAAGTTTGTTAAAATGTCTAATTTTCTTTTTTAAAAAAGATACAATACTTTTATTTACATTTTGTAAAGTAATTTTTATAACCATTTTATGGGGAGTTGTCATTTACATAACCAAAGAGTGTTCAGTAGTGTGGATGGCGGTTTCATGGTGAGCTTTTATAAATTATGAACTTGGTTCACAGGGAGGTGAACCAAAATGTGATTGTTATATTAAGTATTAATGGAATATGTTATTCCATCAGAATACACAGCTACTTTTGAATGGTCGTCAATAGGGAATATTATGACATCTACCAACAGTGGCTAACTGCATCATGCTAGCCAGCCAAACTTTGGAAAGCAAATAAAAATAACTCTTATAGTTTGTAGCTAGTTCTCAAAGAACATTTTCTGGACATTTTCTTAAAACAAAAGCAAGAAAAACAAAAAAAAAATAAGTAAATAAAAGTTGTAAGAACTCTTTCCACTAAGTTAAAGTACTCAACGAAGCCAATCTCCCATTTTAATGCGGTCACTCTTAACGGGACCTAATGAGATCTGACGAGGAGTTGTTACAAAGAAAACAGTTTAACTTCAAAGTGCTTTGGACGCTAATGAGACAAGGAAACGCTATGTTAGGAGAATTTTTGAGTTTACTGATTTACTTTATGTAGTGCTGGCAGATGCTGTAACACAATTCATTAAAAATGCATGGACATCAGTAAACTAGATTATTTACATATGACACGAAGCCCAGTTTTTGATCTTTATATATTAAGTTTTGTTTGATGTGGCTGTAAATGTAGATGGGTAAAAAAATGGGAAACAACAAAATTGTGTGATCGAATGGACGAATAAATAATTTTGATGTGATTAAAAAACTGTAATGTGAGCTTTTAATGTGTTTAAAAATGCTGACTCCAGTGTTTATACTCAAAAAATGTTATGAGCGTATATTGCTTTCAAAATGTACTTCTCTCAGTTTCTGCATTGCTGAAGTTTGTCTCCCAATTTTTCTGTGTAGTTTTCCAGGCTCTGACTAGCAACCTTTTGGTTCAAAACAGTTATGGAATAATTTGTTATATATTGGAAAAATGTCACTGATCGGGGGTAAAAGAAAACAGCAAAGCTGAGATTTAATCAAAAAGATAAATAACAGATTGGCTGGCTGGGCTCAAATCCACTTCACTCCAGAAGTTTTAATGGGATCAGAGACACAGGGATTCACTGCTTGTAATGTTGAGGAACAAAATGTGGTTAATTGCACCTTTGTCACCTATTAAAATGCAGTAATGGGGTTCTATAAGCTCATTGCCGGAAAGTTCTCTCTGTCAGAAAGCATTTACCTGTTCCACAACACTAAAACAAAGCCTTTATGGTCTTACAATACCACCTATAAATGATTCAGGACTCTCCCACTGTTCTATAAAAGAACTTCTGTAAAACTTCTGTTGAACTTGTCTCTCCCACTTATGTAATGGGCCATTAAATGTGACTTATTTTTTTCCAAGTATACATTTTATAGCATCAAACTGACACATACATCCCAATTTGTGCCAGTAATAAGGTGATAATTGTGATCATGGATATCTCATAAGGTTAAAACTTGGGTGTGATTTTGTGTTGAACTGCTTAATGAAAATAATTCATAACTGAAGTTGCAATTTTCTATTCAATTTAAGTTAATTGGAATATATTTTGGTTTTGTATGGAGAACAGATGCTATTTGCCTCTAGTAACTATTCTACTGTCCATTGTTTCTAAAGTCTGAGTCTTGAGTTCAGTGAGAACACACATAAGCCAAGATACAGACGAGGCGGCTGACTTTGAAAGAAAATCAAGTCGCATGTAGCAAATATCTGCATTTTCAAAGGGCCACTGAATAAAAAAAACTATCTATTTCCAGTGGAGCTGTCAGCTGTTATCACGCCATACAAACCCCACACAACTACACAGAATGTGCCCATTTAATAAATTCAAAACCTGGAAATGCTGTGTGAACTTGAAAGCGTTTTCTTGAAAATACATAGTTATTTAAACCTTGTAAAAAGCTCTGTGGGGATGTAAATATTCTTCGTTCTGTAGACTTTCTCTGCAACAGTTAATTGATTGGTCTGCCTTGGGCATTATACTGTATGTAGTGATGAATATTTAATGATCACTCGATGGAGAAACCGTAATAGTCATGGAGTAAAGCTTAGCATGCTCTTTGCTAACATGTGGATGGAACTGTGGCCATCCTCTTCTAACACAAGCCGGGAAAAAAGGGAACATGAAATAAAAAGCTATATATTATTCCCAGAAATACCTGGGAACAGGTGACCTTATGGTAAGTTGACTGATTTAAATGAGTCACTGTGAGTCTCGATGAATTATGTTTAATTTACATATGTAAATAATATATGGCATAAGTAATTTTGTTAACCTTGTCGGGTGCTGGTTGCCAAAAAGAAACTCTGACTTGAAGTATTTCATTTGATTTCCACAAAAGCAACTGTGGAAAAGCTCCCCATAAGTTTTGAAAGATATGAGGGTGAGCAGATATAGACAGAATTTTCCTTTTTGGGTGAACTATCCCTTTAATATGCCTACTGTTATTGCAGATATTTTTTAAGCCTTATTTAAAAGAGGAAAAACAGAGCAATAATGAAGCTAATAGAAGACATGCTCAAAACACACTGAGTACCAGCTTGCCCTTTCTTTAAATGAACTTCCATGTGGATCCAGGCTGTAGTCTGGCTTGTGAATCAGTCTAGCTGTAGTGTTCACCATCAATAAGTGCTTGTGATTCTTCATTGTCTTTCTGATAACCATGGCAATCAAAAGACATATTACCAGTAAAGGTAACCAAAATACCTGGTAGAACCAAAGCACATGGTCTTTTCAATTTTAAGAATATTTTGAATCCAGCCTATAAAATTCAAGGTATAATTTTGAAGAGTATGTGTGTTCACTGGGACTCAAACCCATGACACTGTGTTGCTATTGCCACGCTTTATCACTTCAGTAAATCCTTTAATTAATGTACTGTTCAGGACTTAAACATATTAGGGTTCCATGTTGAATAGACAGAAGCAGACATGTGGGTCACAGAAAGCGTTCTGAGGAAGCGTGCACATCTTCCACTAAATAAGCAGCACATGGCCAGGCAATTCTGAGAAGCTTTTAGCGCCGATCAACCCACCACTGTTATTTATTCACAGTGCCTTTTGCTGCAGGCTTTTATCTGAATACACTATACATTTTCATAACCGTCTACAGTGGAACATCAGCGTGGGAAAGCGTTTGTTATCTGATGTAACCGCAAACGTCACAATACATGACGCCTGCCTCCAGTCAAAACTAATGTACTTGAAGTACTGTGTTCAATTGTGTGTAATTTTTGGATTGCCACAAACTTAGAGACTGATTTATTACAGATTTAATCTAGAACAGGGGTTCTTAAATTGGTGGTCCGCAATCTATAGCCAGGGGAATTAATTAAATGTTATTAGAACAGTTACACCTACAATGAGTTTTAATGGTTGGGTTAATTAGAACTACTCCAGTATTTCTACTCTTGATTTTATGAAAGCTTTTAAGAAAACTCCAAAGGTATTAAATGTTGTTAAATCCAAAAGCAATTTTTACAAAATGGCCATTTATTTTAAAGCACATAAGCGGAATTAACATGATTCAAGGTGAAATGTGTTCTTGGGGGTCCTTGAAAAATTGTCTCCCATGTAAGGAGTTCCAGGCCCCAAAAAGTTTGAGAACACCTGCCCTTCACCCAAAGCTTTCCAGAATCAGTCAATAAAATGCCCATTATGGGTGTTTGTTCTAATTTGTGTTGCTCAGATTGGCGAGAACCCTTGTGTGTCTTATTAAACAGTCAAATCAGAAGGTATTTGTCATAGTTCATACGGCAATCACTGCTGGTCTCACGAGGTTTGATTGTCTGAAAAGCGTTCAAGCCGTGCTGTGATTTATGATAACAGTACTTTTTCAACGGTATCATTCTGCTGATTACCTGGACCATTGGTTGCCAGGTAACAGAACCGTTCTTAAGGGACTACTTTTCGTGGTGGAAGGGATTTAAGATATTAAACACCTTATATTTGGAATTATTTTTACCTATTCATTTATTTTATTTATGTTTCTGTTGGAAAACTGTTGGATATAAACCTGCAATCAAATCACAGCCGCAATGTTTTTCCAGATAACACCCTGATTCATTTTTATTGCTTAAAGTTATTCATGAAATGTGTTATTTGCATCGTTGAGGAATGTGTGGAGGTTGCGCACAGACGTCCATGCATCTGTTGCAGCAACAGACTCAAACGAAATTTCCCCAGTTTAATACATTTGATCTTCATGCCATTTTTTTTAAATTAACCATTAATGCAAATTTTCATTTCCTGTTCCCTAAGCTGAATGCACACTGTACAATTTTGTCAGAGACAAATTTTGTCTAATGACCGCTGCAGTCACATTTTTGCTCCGATAATGTTCTGGCAGTGTAAGTAAAATTTAAAACCACAGCAGAGATCAACACTGGAATTTAACTGGAAATTAACACTGGAGACTGGAAGCGTAAAACTATGTATGAGCTTTCTGGCATAGGTCTTGCCTGTCGTACAGTCTGACATTAATGATAACTGAGATCCCACAGTGTGACATGGGATCATGTGACTTAGCTAAAATGATAGCTGGGATCCTTTTTAAACAGCCTGACAAGCGACAATCGTAAGGACTATTAAAAATCATACAGTGTTCACCTGACTTTAAGCTGACATTTATAGAAGTAGGGTTATATTCTTTTTTCCACTACAAATATTTGAATACTGTATCCCATACACTGCATTACAAAGTTTAGAAACACTCGGTTTTAAGTATAACATTTTTAAATAAATGCTGTATTCTTTAAACTTTGTTTATTAAAAGATCCTTCACTTTTAAGTACTTGTACTTGAAGTACTTGAAGCTGATCATTAAAATAATCATTTAGATTTATGCATTTGGCAGACGCTCTTATGGAAAGTAATGCACAGCCATTGGGTATATTTTTATCAGACCATGTGTTCATTGGAAATCAAACCCATGACCTC
Source organism: Ambastaia sidthimunki (assembly GCA_036877625.1). NCBI lineage: Eukaryota > Metazoa > Chordata > Actinopteri > Cypriniformes > Botiidae > Ambastaia > Ambastaia sidthimunki. The sequence goes on from JAZGTK010005208.1 coordinate 13,105, forward strand.
TGTATCATTTGAGCTAGAGGAACAGGTTAAATGTTGATTTCATGCATTCTGTATAATTCTGATCTTTAAGACACTGTTTACAGACCTTATTATCAAACTATTTCCACAACAACATCTTAAAAGCTGTACATCTCTAGTACTGATTAATACCCACAATGCATTGTGGGATTGATTTTCCATGATAGATACATGTGCTGCTGCTATACAATTTGGTTAAAACAATATCTTAGGAAACTGTCTAAAATACAATTACTAAGAAAGCACACCTAAGATGCCCTAAAATGTTCCCTCAGTAGGCAGCTCACTAGGATTTCGAACGGAGCATCTGTCTTGAGCTGATTGTTTAGTTTGATTGTTTGGAACTGCATAAAGATACAGGCTTTGATGAGACAGATTGCAATATGGGTGAAATGTTTATACTGCATGTAGCCAAGACACGTATGTATTATTCAACATTCACTCAGTTATTGCATCGAGACCATTTTCTCAGAAGGTTGTGGAGATGGTCTGTGTGCTCAAATCCAGCAGATGATTTCCAATCAGTTACAATTCATGTGTAGACAATAGCAGAGAAGGGTTATCTGTGCGGAGGGGACGAAGACCTGTCAAGACTTACTGCACAGGGTTCAAAGTGTAAATGAGATGCCAAAGTCGCTGACTGCAGCATAAGGATTCGCTCTGTTCAGGGGAGATAGAGCCGCAGGAATTAAAAGAGCATCTGTCAGGGGAAATGAGTCCCGAAAGAAAGCTCTTAAAGCTGGCGGATGATTGTAAATATCCCTGCGGATTTATGCCACTCTGGGTATTTTTACCCCAAAGTTTCAAACCTGAAGTGAAAACCTGGACATTGCAGAGAAAGTTTAGCTTCAAGCTTTAGACATTAATGTGGCACATTTAGGACAAGAGGCCCCTAATACTGAACAACATCCCAGCTTAAATATCATGCAATAAAGTGTATGAGATAATACAATACAGTCTTATTTGTATAGCACATTTAAACACAACAGCAGTCAACAAAAGTGCTTTAGTTATTTATAATAATAAAATTATCATAAATGACAAAACGTACTTTCACACAACACATTATCAACATTGTTCAATTCCAAAGGGATCGATAATTACAATGACAGTGAAGCAAAATGCAACAATAGATTAAAATGTATATATATACACCATAGCGGTTGTTAGAACAGCAGGAATCAATCATAGTATACAATTTATAAAAATAGCTTAACCATCCACGGTCTATATTCCCCTTCACACGCATATAATTTGTCGGTATATTATTTTACACAAACAGTGTAAGTAATTCTATAAGAAAACACAGTAAATCTCTATAAATACATTTTCAATAGAATTCAAGCTGTCACAATATTATCTTAAATAATGTAAATAATGAAAAATGACTTGAGGAAGCTAAATTATTTAAAAAACGATTTATTTAACAAGCTTATTAGTAGTACAAATCTCTAAATTGTCATGTTTTACTTGTATTTTTAGATCTCTTAAAATATACAATAGTTGAGGATGGCATTAACAATGCAACCACCATGTTAAATCAGATGAGACAGGTTAGTTAAGTCATACTGATTTGATATCTTATTATTCATTTAAGTAGTAATGCAACAGTGCTGATATTTGGTACAGCATTGAGATGTTTCACTGTTTTTATTATTCATCTGCTTGACTGCGTTTGCAATGTCCAGTTGAAGCATACTTGTGTGATTCTGCATGGAGCAAATGCCAGTCCACGATTCCTGTCACCTCAGGACTGCTCACAGTGGGGTTGCACTCATCAGTCCCAAAGTGTGAAGCCAGCAGGGAGTGTGAGTTGGAAAACCTGGAGCGGAGTGATTACAGAACAATTTAAAAGAGAAGAAACTGTTGACACTCCATTCCGCTCACAGCTTGATTTTCTTTTACTATAAGGTTGTTTTGGGGATAAACAAACCTGAAGTTCTGTGTTTTCTGGGGTTGCAGCTCAAACTGCAATGGTACAAGGGTCTAAAATCAGCTGTTTATAAAGAAAAGTTAAATACAAACACTTATGAACTAAATTCAAACTCAAACCCAGCCAATACAGCGCTTAGCCGAAATTAGATGATTCAGTTAACCAGATACAGTCTTCAGTAGGGTAGTTAAGTTCTGTTATTATGTCAGAGGTAAAGACTCTAACATCTTATGCAACACAGCACCCAATTGTCTGACACATTCTGCAAACAGTTTTTGAAATTGTTGAACATGCAAAATTAGACAACAGAATTCAAAAATGTCAACCATGTGTCCATCTGAATCAGATGCAATGTTAAAACTGAACTTGTAAGACTGTGAAAAAAAATGTAGAATGATGTTCTTTATATGGTGAAGCTTACTGAAGCTTGAATACAAACAATAGCAGATCGATAGGCCAAAATAATTTGTCATAATATGCGATTTCAAGTGGTCACACATTACAATACTCATGCTGTAGGACATTTTACTTTTCAAACTCTTCAGGTTTTAGTTAAGAAAAAATAAAAAATAGCAATGAAAATAATTGTTTGCAATTTTTATATTACTTTATAAGACCACATGGCTATCTGACTACTCCTTTGTCATTAAGCAATACAGAATTATAAATCTGGACTCTCTCCCGGTTTTCTACTGCTGAACGGCGCCGTTCTTACCAAACATCTTGTCAAAAGTGACAAATCTATATGAGGATGCTGTTTATCAGCTGTGCTTCTTTCTTTAGCATTAATGTAGGTTCTGAGGTCATCTTCAGACTCGTAGATGTTCTTGGTTTGTATAACACTGTCGAAACATTCAGGCTATCTTCTGATGGATAGCAGTAATAAATGCTAAACGGGTAGTAAAATCTCACGTAAGTGATTCAAAATGCTCGACCTCCACTAAGCAGTTTCTTAACAACCCATCTGTATTAACTCTCTGTACGCTTAGCAGAACTAAATTGCCGATGGCGTTGAAGATATCATCCACAATAATAAACACCAGGCAGGAAACAGTCAGCAGATCTGACCGCAGGGTGCCAATGTACAAATGGAATTAAATCCTGGAATCTGATTGGATAGATGCGGTATTCCTTTGCAATAGCAAATTTTGGCGTGAGTTTAAGGACTTATGTTCAGCTTTGATCTAAAGAAGGCTGTTCTATACACTGCATGGGATGTGTAAGGGAATGTGATCATTGGGGTGGGGTGGGAGTGTTTGGCACAATTGGATATCAGTGAAAGTGCAATTTCATTCATGAAATATTCATCAGCAGCATTGAAAAGAATGTGCAAGTGTCGGATGATTTATACTCTCAAGCAAAATGGTAATACCTGTATGACTGCAGCGGCCCAGAGGAAAGTATCATTTTGGAAGGCAACAAACCTTTTCATTGATTATTCTTAAAATGGTAGGACTTCTAAAAAGGTGGCTTATATCAAGGTGAAATTTGAATTTACAATAACTAGCTGTATGCCAGATGTATTTCCAATATATTTTCCTATTTTATCTAAAATATATTCAGAGGTTTTTCCCTTTTTGTTAGCAAAATAAGCAAGTATTGGATTATAAAAACAACAATCCATTTCTGTAAAAATGCACAAATACTGTTCATGCCTGTTTGTGCTTAGAACAGTCTGGTCAGGTTGAATAGATGACCAGAGTTCTACTGCATGCAAAGACCAAACCAAACAGGGAAACGTGTTTTTTATGCAATTTGTCTTTCAACAATCAAACTTTAAAAATAACCTCAACCACGAACAATAATATAGATGCACTCAAGAGGACACTGGAATATGTCAAGGCCTGCCTCATTAAATAGAGTACTGCATTCCCATTGCATTCAGAATGGACAAGCTCATTTGAGGAGCATTTTTTATTCAGCAAAACCCACCTCCTCTCACAGTCAGTCATCACTGTCAAGCATAACACATCTATCAGAATTATAGTTCACATTACAAACAGAGCAGAAGAACCTACTAGACTTATATTGACCGAATGAGTGGACACTTAGGAAGGCAAGAATGTATAGTAAGAAGAAGAGCTGTATAAATACCTTTACTGCACATATCCCCACAAGTGCCTTTTCACTTTTACAGCAAGTCAGCTCTGTCGTCTGTCGGGGTTGAGTCACAGCTCCTTGGAGTAACAGAGTAAATGAGAGCAAAACCGCACCTAAATACAAATAAGACTGGTGGAGATGTGTTATATGACTCTGAATAGCTCATGTGCAGCTCAGAAACAATAAGACATACATGCTTGTAATGGCTTCTGATTTTTAATGTTTATGGAAGTACAATTTAAACTAGTGGATTCAGTAAACCATAAAAGTTTGTAAACAAAGACAAAACAATGCTGGTAAACAACCATTCAAGCTGTGTAACAATTCACAAGTGATATGATGATAGTTATAGAGCTGTTGTTGTAATGTAAATGTAAATGTAAATGTGAACTATGCTGTTAGAACCCTCATTTTGAATGGCACATATCTGCTAAATAGGAAATAAATGTTGAATTTATACACTAGATGTTTTGGACATCATTCTGGCATACTGCACATTTTATTTTGGAACAAACTCCATTGGGGGTTAGAATTGGGCAGAATTTAAAGGAAAGCATTGGCCCTGCGAACAGAAGAAATACTGTATGCTTTTACATTTATATGAGCAGCTTCATATTAAACTTCAATGAACAAACTGAAAAGAGGGCACTGGGGTGATCTATTGTAAGGAAGCCCTTGAGTGAGGATGCTATGACAGTATTTTATCCGAGTGCAAGATAAGTGTTTACTCCACAAAAGCTCCACAGATGTGATAAGCTACTTAAGCGCTATCAATGTTCAGCCCTGCTCCCATTCTCTCAAATCACCATGAGATCTTCTAACAGGAAAGCATCCGATACACTCTCGATCATTGCCATAGAAGCCCACAAAAACTCAGCAGAGCTCTGAGTGTCCCTGGGGAGCCATCACTGTCCATCAAATGCCCTCAACTCAGTTTATCATTACCTCCCTTCAATTTATAAGCCTAATGTTCCATATCTGCTTCTCAATGCTTATTTAGAACCTCTCGTTGCATCCCATCACTCGCATGGCTGCATCCACGGTAGTTTGTAATATACCACAATCTCACAAGTTGCCCTCAGCTTCTTATATGAAGGGTCCATTAAGGACTGAGGCGTGATTGTACTGTACCCAGATTGGTTATCATTGATTAGATGAGAGGAAAAGCCAACATCCTCTTCCATTACTGCTGTAATCCCAACAAGAAGAGCGGGATTTAACGTTCTGGCTACATGAAGTTATAATACAGTGCATCTACAAATAAGACTTTTATTCAGTAACTCAAATATTGCCATAGGCAAGGAGAAAAGGCGTCTCAAGGGTCCCTATTGGAGTCTAGTTGATCTGTGTGTGTGTTTGTTCTCTGAGCTATGCAGAGGAGGATGCTGGAGGTTTCTTCATCCACGCTGGTTCACGCGCTGCCGAAGATGAGTAGATTTCAACATGACACCTCTCTTGAGGCCACACAGGAGATGCGTGATGCTAGAGTGCATTAAGGCAAATTTAAAAAGGCCATTTCACGTTTTTTGCACTGCCTTTGCGCTGCAAAACCTATTTATTTTTGTTTTTTTGCTTCGGAGTCTCTATTTATTTAAAACAGATTCAGAATCTGAATAGCACACATGATCAAAGAGGGGTTGGAATTACCTTTGTTAGAAAAGTAAACTAGCTGATAAAGGAACTAAAAACCAAACATGTCTCTTGGTTACATATGTAACAGCGGTTCTCTCAGAAAGGGTACGAGACACTGCGTCTGGTTTGAGGCTGTGGGGAACGGCTCCGGTGTGACTGGTGTCTGAATCTCACGTCAATCCAATTGGCCCACGGCAGTGTTTGATGCGCATCAGGTGCGCCTACAAGTATATAAGGACACCTGTTAAACAGTATAATCAGTCTGAAGGAGACAAAAACAGGCACCACTGTCGCAAGGCAACAAGATGCAGCGTGGTTTCGCTCCCCAATACCGTCAAACCAGACGCAGTGTCGAGTTACCTTATGAGAGCTTATGGTCAGGAAGATCATCAGAAAATAAACCTGTTGTGGTTTGTTGCTCGTAATAAAGCAAATGTGCAGCTCACCCAAAGGTTAATGAAGTCTGAGAATGGCACTGTTTTTTTCTGGACGAGCTGAGCTTAGTCATGTACTATAATTACATAGTGAAATACCAACACCACATGCCCTAGAGCTGCACAAAGGACACTTTTGATGCAAAGGACAACATTAGAGCATGTTGTCATCTTGCTTATTTCTGTTATGACCTTTATTGTCTTCAAACATCCAGCTTTATTAATAACAACAAACACGGTAGAGCTACTGTACATCACACAGACTTAGATTAAAAAGACAGAGTAGATTATTTTCAGTATTGTTGTGTATATATAATTAGTCGAGTTAACTACCTATTAAGCGTGCATGTTGGTTGGTGTTTTTCAGTCATGTACTTATTTCATTTAAGTTGAAGGAATGTCCCATGAGAACCAGCACCGGTATCATGATCCACAATCGCTATTTATCACATGTGGTGCCTTTATTTACAGCGAAAAGCGTGGCTATTCAGATGTAAAACTGTTTTTCAGATTCAGAATTAGCACTCCCGGTAGCGCTGCTCACGAATAATGAGGTAGAAACCTTTGCACAATCAGATTTAATCAACACTCGGCCCTCCACTTTTGCAATCTGCATAACTGCTTCTGAGAGCAAACCTTTTTGAAGAAGCTGAATGGGCAAGCTGTGAAACATATGGGCTAAAGGGCTTGGGACCACGCAAAGGATTTTTTGCATCACTTGAATGTTTCATAAAATCGTTGCATGTTCTGGTAATTGATGCGCGGCTGTTAACGAGCAAGCGGGCGGGTGCGAGCACAGCTGGACACCTCAGATGATCGACCCTCGCTGGGATTCCCGTGGAAATTTAGATGTTATTCAGAACGCTGCTAATGCAAGAACTCAAAACAAGAAAAAAATGAAAGTAAGGGGGGTGCATGTGAATGCAGAACGCTGCTGATGAAAGCAGCATCGCCTGAGAGACGCGTGCTAGATGCAACCACCTGTCATCCATAATAGAGCGTGTGACATTATTATTTTTTAATCTCTGTCCTAAATACTTTATGTGTGTGTGTGTGTGTGTGTGTGTGAATGTGTAATAAGTTGAATGCAACACATGAATTAGATTGCATGCTTTGGGTTTGCAGAACACAGTGTCTCTGTGCTGCGTGGCTGTTCTGTTTTTAGAGTTGTGGGATGCCCTCTTCTTGTTAACACTGAGATTCATTTTAAAAAACAGTAACGAAACAATGAGAAAAAATTGCATAAAGAGAAAAATGCATGATGGTTTGAAAAGACCCACTGCTCAAATTTATAGAGTAAAATCACATTTTAATTTTAAATATCATAAAATAAATAGCTCACCTAACATTATTTACTTTCCCCGTATTCTTCATAATCTTCTGCAGAAATCAAAAATGCTTTTCAAGCAACAGTATTATAAAAGTTACCAGAAACCAACAGTATATGTGTTTAGAAAGTCACAAGGGCAAGTAAACACTAAAACAATTTTTATTTTAAAGGAACTAATCCTTTAAGAACACAGAAAGACTTTGCATATGGAACTAATGGCGTGCCTATAGTGCTTTCTGATCTCCCTACTCAGCACACGTTGCCTTTAATGTATTACAGGATATAAAAACATAATACATTATACTTGTTTCAGATATGTTATGCTTTTTGCAGGCCTGAACCATCTGTCCCAGTTTATTTTTCCTAAAAATGCTTCTGAAAAAACTGGAGAGGATCAGCTGCATCTAACAGAGTTGTCTGGAAATATTCTATTACGGTACATTGTTATGCAACATGTCTGGATCTTTTTAAGTGGAGCAAATGATTCATGAATCAAGTATTTATTTATTTAACTTTAGGAGCTTGGATATGGGCTTATCATGATTTTGGCAGATGATCTCTGACAAACTCTTTAGCCTAACGTGTAATGCTTGTTTCATATTTATTGGTGGTGTAAACGCCAGCAATCTGTTTTGGGAACTTCAAACCCCCTCTTCTCGTCTCATGTTTATATTTGTACTCTTTTCTTACATAATTCTGTATATTTTCTTTGGAGTTTTTTTTCCTGTCAGTGGTGGTAATTTTGATAATCACGCGTCTACAGGACACTAATTGACTTGCAGGAGCTAATTAAATGTAGGTTGCAAGGTTGTGATAATTGTGTAATGACAGGAGAATGTGAGGATATCACTGAAAATTGCTCTGCTAAAATTAGACCACATAATGTTTAACATAACATCTTAGGGGAATTGCTTTCAAACTAACAGATGGTGACTTTGAAGGTACACATACACCACAACCTTGTGTGTACAGTCCTTGACTTGAGTTTCACAGTCTGGCATGTGTATTTGTTTCTACACTTTGGTTGTTTTCATAGTTTCTATTGACCGTATTCTTACTTTGCTGGTCAGACCTTGAGGGCACTGCCATATTCTCTTGGCCTTAAATGTTTTTAAGACCATATAGGATTTTTATTCCAGTGTCTCTGGTTTCCACAAACATGGTGCTAACGTTATGAAATATACAGTATATATATATATATATCTGTATACAGACATCTGTCATCACAGCTTACTTAAAATGTAAGTAAATTAAATAATGTAATTAAGTAAATTACAATATTGTGTGCTAGTAATGTATCAATATGTTAATTACATGTTGAAGGTATTATAACAAATCAAAAATTATCATTACAGTATTGCCAGTTTGAATTTCATAGATACAGTATCATTGCATGTTTCGTACAGTAGCACATTATAAAAAGGTAACTAGGACAGCTTAAAAATAAAACCTAAAATCTTTAGAGTTAAGTACATGAAGGTAATAGTGCATTAAAAGTAGCTCATACATATTAATCTCTATTACAAGTTACCTACTTGTACAAAAATGTAAGTGGGCGTATTTTAATTAACGATAATTTGTATGTAATTAGCCATTCTAAGTGTGAAATCGTGGATTGCATACATGAGTAATCTTAACATTGTCTTGTATAAACAACTTTGGCATGCTCAGTAAAACCTATTTTAGTTTTGGGTTAAGAATATTAATGTTTTGCTATGTAGTTGATGTTTGCAATTAGTAACATTTTCCACATGAAAGCCTTTATAAGAATATATTCAGAAAGACAAGCAGCTATCAACTTTGTGACACGTTCAACTAAACATCATAAAGATATTTCCTAAAGAGTTGCATGGAAAGAATTAACAGAAGAAAACATTCTATTTTTTCCTCTAAGTTTACACATAGTTCCCAAACCTTCCCCCCTAAAAATAAAGGTTTCTAAAAGGTTCTGTATGGTTCCATAAAGAACATTTAACATCCACTGAACCTTTCTGTACAAATGGTTTGATTTAGTAGAAAAAGTTTCAACAGGCTATAAAAAGAACGGGTTATTTTAAAAACCTTTGACTGAAAGTTTTTTGGGAAAGCAAAAATTGTTCTTCTATGGCACAGCTGCCAGGAACCTTCATAGCATCTATTCTTTTAAGAATGTTTGCTGAGAATTTAAAAGACCTGTGTTATACTCAGCGCAATAAAGCGGAAAATGAGCTCAGACTCAAAAAAGCTTTGCAGTTTTTAGATGCCAGTCCAGCACAGATGTTGTGCTAATGCTAGTCAAAATTGAAGCTTGTGTGAGCAATTAAGAGAAATCGTGCAGGTAAGAACCATTTGCTGGT
>JAZGTK010005209.1:0-22887 GCA_036877625.1 Ambastaia sidthimunki
ATTCCTCACTGTCTTGGCATTGCCGTACGCCTCCAGCAGGGGGTTGGCTGCAATAATTTGGTCCTCCAGTGAGCCCTGGATACAGTTGTTGAATATTAAATTATGTTGAAGCACAAATACTTATATCAGTTTCTGTTATCTTTAAATATTCACAAACCTGCATTTTTCCAGAGACTGGTTCAGCCTTTTTCGCTCCAGACATTGCACCAACAGTTGCAAAGTACTGAATGACACGCTTTGTGTTCACAGTCTTACCCGCACCAGATTCTCCACTGGAGATTCACACAAATACAAATACAAAACCACAATGGATTTTTACACTTATTATATCCAAAAAAATTTAAGTTCAACAGAAACACATGTACTCACGTAATCAGGACAGACTGGTTCTCACGATCTGAAACAAGAACATTAAGACCATGTTAAGAGTGCTAACATTTCCATGAAATAATGAAAACTTACAGTAAATCCTGCAGATATAAGCTGGTAAATTAACTTATTTGGTGACCCAGAAATCTCAATTTTAAGCAGTTTTACATGAACAGAAAATTAAAGGAAAGCTTGAGTTTATCAAAAGATAAGTTAGCCAAACAGTAGGTAAGCTTTTACCTAATGGAATGACAAAATGTTCATAAGAGAACAACTGTTAATTCATGTCCAGACTCACCAGTAAGCATGAACTGATAAGCGTTGTCAGAGATGGAGAAGATGTGGGGTGGGGCTTCAATCCTCTTTTTGCCCCTGTAACCAGCCACAACAACTGCGTCGTATACTGGCAGCCACTTGTAGGGATTGACAGTGACGCAGAACAAGCCAGAGTAGGTCTAAAACAGAGACAATTATCCAGCTTTAGGGTAAAACCTCTGCCTCGCCCTCTTCTCAGTAATAAACAGTGATTGACCTACATAGATCATCCATGCAGCGTAACGCTCTTTGAGGTTATACAGCACAGCAGGCTCATTGAGGTGGGTCATCATGGCCATGTCCTCAATTTTGTCAAACTTGGGAGGATTCATGGGGAAGATTTCATCTTCTTTTACCGTGACAGTCTGGCAATGAACAGCAGCAGTTATGAAGATTAGTAATTGACATTTTGTACAAATATTTCAATAACTTGACTCAATAAGCAGATTCATACTTACTTTCCCACTATGAGTTTTGACTGTAGCTTTGCCACCCTCTTTACCAGTAAGAGTTCCCTTCAGGTACATCTCATCTGCATCTATCACAAAGTACGCAGATTTGGCATCAAAGGGGGTGTTCTGAGCCTCAATTCTCTCTCTCTCTGGCTTCCGGAGGAAAATGGCCGCCGGGCCAAAACACTCCATTTCACCATCTCCCATGGTGGCACTTTACTGTGGAGTAAAATGCACAATAACATGCTGTTAAACAGCGACTTAAATTGTACCTGTTAACATTATCATTACCTTTTATTCGTAAATATGAATAAATATTTGTTAAGATCTCATTATACTGTCAATATCAGCAAATGGATTTACCTCTTTGATGGTCAGGAGGAAAACTGCAGCCGTCAGGTTATAGATTCTTTAAAAAAGAGAGGCAAATAAACAACAGTTTCTCAAATCATTTGTATTTTTCATCATAGCTTGTTTCCCATTTATAATTAGGGTGAAGACTTAGTAGACATAGACACAGAAACTCTCATAATAACATGAAAACACATAAAGTGTTAGCTATCTTCCCCACCTTTGCTGGGAGTCTGTGAGTCTTTGAGGGTCAGGAGCTCCTTTTATAATGTCATAACTGAGCACTCAGCAGAACTGTCCGGCTACATTTGGTCATGTTTTTTTACCTGGTATGATTTACTTGCTGTCCCTATGGAAAATAGCAAGATGTTGTCATTCATTTTGTGATTCACTGCAGCATGTCAAGAATTTTAATATTCTTATGGTTTATCTCAACTAAAATCCTTTCAACTTTTCCCTTAAAGAAAAACATTGTTTGGAAATAAATTATGTATATAGCATATGAATTTGTCACAACTCACATTTTAACAGATTTAAATTTTTGTAGTTAACTAGTAATATTTATATTATTATTTAAACGATTTTATTGTTATTTTATGTTCATATCATAACTTGATGTTTAATAATGATTATGAAAAAAAATATTGGTTTGATACCACTGAAATTCTATTTCAGTGTGGCGTCTTTAAAATGAATGGAACTTGGCACAGAGGAGAAACTTGGTCCAGATGCAAATGTCACTGATATTTGGTTTCAGGGCAACAGTAAAACACACTTTTTATAAATAAACAAACTGGTCTCCTTTATCCAATAAGCTAAAGTTCTCACAATTTTCTCTAATCGTTTTAGTGCATTTAAAAAAATTCTACATTTGTTGTTTAAGAATTTGGTACTGTTTTTATTTGCCCTTCAAAGTAGCATATTACTGTTTCTAATAATATTACAAAAGTTTAATATTAAGCAAATTAAGAACAAACATTCCATAGACCTTTTTAAAAGTGCCGATGAGTTTTGCACACAGATGTCTGAGAAATGAAAGGGTCTTACATGTTGAAAGCATTTAACATATTGATGTGCTCCTGTTTTTATTGATTGTATTTAGAATTTTAAATTAAATTGTGAGTACATGAGCAGTGATTTCCTCTAAAATTTCATGAGAAGATAACATTTTTGAAAACAGATTGGTTACCACATATGGACTGAAATAGTTCATCCTTCCAAATGAAAATTAATATCACTGCCAGATTTCTTTTATTGGTCAATAACAGCTCAGTAGTCACACTGCACGTAAACTGGATTCATAGTGATATTATGACTCTCAAAGTTATAAACAGCATGTTCTTATATGGAATAATAATAAATATAGCACAGCAAGGGCTGCTGTTTGCATTATGAGCTTTTGGGCACAGCCAATAGTGAAGACTTCAATCTGGACCCATTATGGCCTTGGACAATCTCATATAGACAGATAAAAAGTACTTTGGAAAATATATGTATATGACAAATGTCACAATTTACACTTTAAACTTTATATGTTCACATCATAACTGTTGGAGATGATTAATTTGATACCACTGAAATCTTTAAAACAACTGGAACTTAGCACAGAGTTAAGAGTGAGGGTGAGTGCTCCTCAGGTCAATCATCAAGAAGTTCTCCTGAGAAGTTCTTTATTTCATTGGGGGGTGATTCTCATTCCCTAAACAGTGTAGACAGTCTGCAAGGAACCATCTTTTTCTTGCCTCCTCTTTTACCATCACCTCCCTTAACAAAATAAAAATGAGAGCACTTAAAACAAAACACTTATTCAAGTTATTTATGCAGAATGTGCTATTAAAGTGATAGTTCATCCAAAAAAGGATCATTTTCTTTCATCATATACTCACCCTTATGTCATTTCAAACCTGATATTTTGCTTCTGGGAAACACAAAAGATTTTTTTGAAGTATGTTAGCAACCCTTCGTATGGACACAAAACCACTAAAACATTTCCTCAAATAAGTCATGTAGGTTTGGAATGACGTGAGGGTGAGTAAATGATAAAAACGTTAAGGGCAATTAAGAAAACATTTCAGGCAAACACAGTGCAGTCTTCATGTAACTACTTCACCTTGATCACAAACACAGAATCCAAGGCTGGGTCATTATTAATAGATTTATTTTGGCAAAAGGAAATATGTTAAACACTTGGCTTAGTGTAAATCTAATTAAATATTGCAAGAGTTCTCATTTATTATAGTAGGTAATCTGTCTGGCATTTCATCAATGCACCATTGGCAGTGTTGTGGAGGAGCCCTCAAATGATCCTGGTATTCAATTTCAAGGCATTTGCAAGTGGAGCGAATTTATAAATAAGTGAAATCACACAAGATGGTCACACAGCCCTCCACAGCCCTGCTGCTGGATTAGCTGTGGGGGAGTGTTTTCATGCTTCTGGTATACAGTTGCAGGATTTCTGCAGCCCCAGCATTTTTATTAATAAGTAATATTAGAGAAGGGAGTGTGCAGTTCATACTTTTTATTTCCATTGCAGAAGTCAGAAAAAAAGTTTTAAATATGAACTCACAACTCTGATGCAGTTTTCCATCTTTCTCATTTCAGAATTGGGATGTTGGTGGAGATGACAAGTCCCATCTTTCTGTCTGACAAAATCTTGTGGTGTAGTATCTATTAATTACTGTATTTTTTAATCTTTAACATTTTATTAGACACAAATATGTGAGTATATGACTATACATTTTTCTCTACATGTCATCGATTTGTTTTATTTGTAATTCTCTTTAATGTAAATCTTTATATTTTTAACAGACCACAAATAGACAACAGTAGAACAGAAAGCACATATCTTACAGTAAGATGTGTTTAATCATAACAGCAGTGTCTGTTCCTACAGGAAACTGTATCTGTTTTGGCAGAAGTGAGAATCTTGACAGAACAGTAAGACAGTTGCACAAATGCCCAGAAGACCTTATAAGCCCCAGAATATGTCTCACCATCTACAGCTGTTGCCTGTGCAGTCTGGAGGTACGTATACAAATATAGAACAAGACTGTGACTCAATGTTCTGACTGCAATGACAAATAGATTGTGTTCAACCTCCAATAAAAAAAATTCTGCATAAACTCTTATCCGACTGATGATTGAAAGACAAAAACTGTCCAATCACCGAACAGATTCTTATTTATGTATATTCTTCCATGATCAGCCTCACATAGTGCTAAAAATGTAACATTTACTTTGACCCTTTAAAACGCATCTCACGTAAATCAACAGCTTTAAAAATTTCTAAATTACCACCTGACTGCTCCCACCACCACCGCTAAAGGCTAACAGCTTCATATTTCACAGTTTCTAACTGAACTCAAGACAATCAAATGCACATTTTCAAATCTAATTTTGAACAATACAGAGGCCAACTCAGAATTACGGTTTCAGAATTACTTGTATGGAGCTCTAGGCAGGGAACACCGCTGTTTCAGCTAGCTCATGATTTATGTTCACTGAGAGCAGCAGTTTGTTGAGGCTTATATCCATTCTGTTTGCTTTGCTAACTTTGTTGTGTTCTTCTGGACCACTGTACATTTTGTCTATTTAAGCTCAGAAAAAATGAAATCACAGCACTCAGGAGGCATAGCGCCATAAAAACTGAAAGTTTATTTAAACCTTAATTTAAAACTATATAAAAAAAAACAGAGATCTGCACTTATACTTTAGTTTCTGGAAAACAACAGATTATAAAGTAAATCATTCAAGCATTTGTCATTTCTTGTTTTAAATACATAATGTAAACTGCATCTGTTTTTAAAGAGGTACAGACTGATTTCACATGTGAAACATACACCTCACAGTGACACGACTGTGGCAGCATCATTCTATTTACTGAGAGAAAATAATTCGTATTAATTCACACAAAAAAATGACGCAGAGAAAGAAACATTACTTGATGGTCTGGTTTTATTCCAAATGAAGCATTACAGTGGAGTTTCTCAAAGCTGCTACAGATGAGGCTTTCAAAAATTAGAATGACATTTATACAGAACTTTAATTCAGCACTGGCTAAATGTCACAACATTATTTGTGTGTAGTGAAGACTTCTTGCCCTCTCTCTCACGTGTTAGATCACAACTGTCATGATGTAACCTGATGTCAACAATTTGCAATTGCTAAATTCTATTCTGTGATTTTTCAGACTTAAAATACTTTCAGTTCAACGTCAATTCGTGATTACAGCTGCACTAAGACCATCACATGTAACACTCTGGCTGCTCTTACCGATTACATGCAGATCGCTGAACTCCATGCACATACATTTTTTTCCAGCTGGTATGTTTTATGTCAGGAGGGGGGTTGGGGGGAGGTTTGACTGCCTAGCATGGTCTAGTTTGCATCCGCTGGTAGATGTTGTAACTACACCATCTGGAACAAAAACAAGAGCTTTTTTTAAATGTAGCAAAATACATGTACCGTAGACCACTGGTTTTCAATCCTAGTTCTTGGGAAAGACAGCACTGCCTCTTTTATGTAACACTTGTTAGCCCTAATGAGCTGATGCTCTGAATTAGGTGCATTGAAAAAAGGGACCAGGATTGAAAATTACTGCTGTAGGCAATATATCTCACTTATAAATCACTTTGTCACAATAGATCTTACCAGTCCCCAATTTGTTTTTGGTGGGCTTTGTATTTTTTAATGACTTCTGCCTGTGGCAGAGAGACACAGTGTCCCTGTGCTATGTCTGACAAATGCCTAACCATAAATATAAACAAGCCATCATCTTTAACCATAACAAAACTGTGTGTATTTAAAATAATGCAATTGTTTGATTCACCAGTTTTCATGACAGACATCAGTGTGATGAATGCCTCTGTCTCTGGAAATCAACCTCATTTGATGTAAGAAGCATAGCTTTCTGCAATGCATTATGCAAAATTAAACCGAGGCAATATTACAGTAAACAGCTTAAGTCCATCTTTAATTTTTCAGGTTGGCGATGCATTTTGGCGATGGATTGGAGGAGACATATATGTAAGACTGTGACACAGATTTGGTTCTTCTGGTTTTCACTGCACTTTTCAGATGCAAATATCACAGACACTGTCTGGATTTCCATCGCTGTAGACCACCAGCGAGGCCAGATTGAATAAAGATTAAGATGAACAGTGTCAGTCTGATGTTTATTTTAAAAGAGACTGAAAGTAAATGTGACCATATGAACTGTTTAACTATTACATCAGACTGTTACATCAGCAGAGGCGGGAGGAGTAGCCAAAACTCAAATACAACTATAAAAATAATTACTCAAGAAAAGATTTAAAATCTTTCATCATAAAGAATTAAAGTACCCACCTTATATTTTGTGCCATATTAGCCTAGACATCCTTCACAAAAATAAAAAGATGTTTAGTTTAACGAAAGATAACATTTAGATCTGCCTATATTGCTTCGATATAGTGACATTTTCGCACATAATTATAACATCGCGTTTCAGAGTCTATGAAACTCACGAGGTCAGGCTTGAGCTGTGACGTCATCATTGGGTGTGGGAGGAGTCGGGTGTCAGCGAGACATGTCTATAAAGAATCAATTCTATTACTTAATTTGTTAAAAGCGAACTCATTCTACTGATCCATAACCAGCGAGTTCAAATGTCCTCTAAATAAAGCAAATGTTTGATCCCTTAGGGTTAGGGATTTTTTATTTATTTTCTACAACAACAACTGCAGCGTTTAAATCTTGTTTACAGAGATGTGTTCTCACTGCGTTTACACGCTTCGTCCTGCGTTTCAGCAACGTCACAACGTGAATTATTAATGTTAATAATTTGTTAATTTGATTAATAGTTTAAAAAAAACATCTTGTTTATTTTGCTGTATTTAACAAACCAACAAATGAATTAAATTTGTTGTACCTGCTCTCTCTCGCAAACGCAAACAAACCATTTACTTCTCTTGTGTTTATTGTTGGTTGGCAAACCTGCTTTTGGTACATTAGCGCCACCCAGTGAACTGGAGTGTCCAGTGGACAATATTACTTTATCATGAGTGAGTGACAAGTTTTTTTTAATCTCCACTCCAGCCCTGTTGCCTTCCTAAACCCTAAACAGTATTTAACATGAGTGTTCTACTATGAATGTAGCCAAATTATTCATTCCCATTTCTTGTAGCTTTGCCTGCAATTTTCTTTTATTAATGTTTGCTATACATTATAGAAGGAGGTGTCAAACTTTCTGAATTCTGTAGGATGCTTGTTAATTATATAATTTTATATAATATAATATATATATATATATTATATATAAAACATTGGCCTGTTTATTTAGAAGTAGGAAGACTCTTGTGAATGTTTGTTACAAACATTCTAAATATGTTGTTTTGGATTTAGGATATCTTATGATAGTCTGTAATTAAAATTAACGTTATTTAAAAAAACAATATGTATATGGTATGCCCATAATAATAAGCTAATCAAACATGTGTGTGTGTGCAGCCTCAGGGCAGATTCACAGCAAGTCTTGTATGGTTAGGGTCTCATGTACTCACATATACAAACTTTCAGAAGAATTCAGTTCTTACATTGAGTTCTCATTTATGTCCATGTTTCAGTCCAACAGACAAATCATCTGTGCTGTCCTTTATTCCACTGGGGACTGTTTAAATTTATCAGAGGAATGACGAAAATAACAGACAAAATCTCAAAGTGAATCTTCAAACACAATTTGTCTGTGGTGTTTGAGTAATGTCAACGTTTTGCAGTTTTGGGTCTTGTAGTTTCACCTGATGTAATTGATCAGAGAAGCTTTCACTGTCTGCAAACTGAATTACAATAAACGTTTAGAAGTGAACATGATAAGGATGTGAGTGCTTTTCATCCCACTTGTTGTAGACACTAAAAGAAAATCTGACTAAGCCGTCTCAGCTCACACACCCCCCGCTGGCCTTTGCTGCATATTAAACAACCTTTCAGAGAACGTCCATAGAAAAAAGCAAGCACACTTTTGACAAATAAAGAAATAAAATGTATTACACTATGTTTGTTACACTTGGTTGGCAATAAAAACATGAAAAGTGAAATTAGTTCTGAGGAAAGTTCTCACAGCATGTTTTAAGGCTACAGAATAAAAGTCCCAACAATGTTACACACATTATCATGTGCCAATGAAAATAATGAGATGAAATCAATTCAACATGTCAAAATAGGAAACATTAATTCATTACAACAGACACATGATTGTATTTTAATCTTTAATTCAAAACAACCATGAACATGTCAAAGTTTCACTGTTTATAAGACCTTGTGTGGCTTTGATCAGACTCTTGGCTGAACTGGGTCTGATATTGTCTTCTGCACATTTCCACACTTCAGCTGTCTGTTTACTTTCTTGTTGGAAATAATAATTATGATGGGACTCACAGCGGCATACAGAGATGAGAAGAAAAGTCTTAGATCTGAAATCAATGATGAACCCAGCGTCTGCTGAACTGTCAGTGTGTAGACCCACAGCCCATTATCCACTCCATAAAACAACACATACAAAGTTACTAAAGTAACCACAGTGATCGCTGCCCGTCGTTCTGCAGATGGGCCCTGTCTGCTGCCCGTGACAGGCCCGCTGCTCCGTAAACCTTTTACCTGCTGGCTGTGGCGATATAACAAGATTAGAATGATAAGGCTGGCCATTGCCATCAATGCCATAGGCACCACATCTCGCCCTACCTGGGCACCGCCGTTGGCGTCCCGAGAGACCTTGGATGGAAAGCTCAGGAAACAAAACTCAATGTTAATTCCGTTTTTTATGAGGTTGGAGTCGTTCTGGGCACTTATGGCAAACATGAGGGAGGAGACGCTCATGGAGGTGTTGATTACCCATAATGCCAGAAAAATGGCACAAAGGTACTGGGCTACCAGAGCACGGGCACTGGCCCAGCGTGACCCGGGCGGGGCAATGCTCAGGCACTGATATGCGCTCAGCAGGAAGGTCAGCCAGATAGACAGAGATCTGGAAGTGCGGTAGATGAAAATGACGGCTTTGCAGCCAACATCGTCAAAGACATTGTAAATGTCAAATGTGGCGAGAACCTCCAGCAGGCAGCGCACGCCCACCACCATAAGGTTGGCAGATGCCAGGTGCAGCACGATGGCGTCGGCAGGTAGGAGACTTCCCTCATGATACATCACCAAAAGGAAAGAGCAAATAACAGCACTGTTGCCTGGCACTCCTGCCACAGCGAGCGACAGGAAGAGAACAGCGCGCATCAGAGCGCCTGAGTCCACCTCTAAGCAAGGCAAAGCAAATAAATCTTCCTTAGCGGATGATCAACAAAATTTTATAAACGCAAGACTGATAAACACAAGAAAAAAATCTTCTTGATGTCTCGCCTGTTCAGAACTGCAACCAGGGAGAACCTTCTGAGTTCCTCACAGCAGCTCAACCCACCTCAGACAGATCATCTGTTCTTATAGTCCAGTTAGAGCCACAGGGATGTGCATTTACAGGACGCTCCAGTTAACTCAATTATCTGAATAATGTGCGAGCGAGTGCTCCTGCCACAAATGAACCCTTCAGAACAAACACATGAGAAAGAATCAAACCTTCTCCTGTAGGGTTTGTTTCTCTTTTTGAAAGTTTCTAAAGTGTTTAAATAAGGCTTGTGCTGATCCTTTCACAACACACAGGTGTTTAGGTGCACACGTTACTGAGAGCAAATAATGAACAAAAATAATGATGAAAACTACCCAAGTTGAAGGAACATATGGAACCTATGAAATCTATGTTTAAAAAAAAATGTACAGTCAGCAGTAATTATCACACAAAACACCTGACAGGGTGATTTAGGTCAAGTTTGTGCAACTTAAATTCAATAATTTGTGGTCATTTTTTGTATGTCTCTAGGAAATGGTGACACAAGTTAATGCAGTAGTTATATTTTAGACATATAGCACATTGTATCATGTTGATATATTCAGAAAGAACACAGGAGGAAATTTCTGTGAGAAGCTATTCAAGTATTCCTGTCTTATGAGGTGTACCCTGAGGGACTCATAAAACCCCTGATATTACAGTGCATGATGAAAACAGACAAGCACAGACCTGCCCGAGCTCATCCACACACCGCAGAGCTGTTCATTACTCAACATGTTTATAGAGATTTAATTAGTTGATGATCCTAATGGTGTCTAATTATCTTATGAGGGCACACAAGGGCCAAATGCTTTCTGTAGTAAACATTACATAATTAAATCAATAAGACAGTCAAATAAAAATTAAAATTCATTTTAATCTGACATTATCAAATTGAAAACAATAACAGGAAACCACGTCCTCAACACCACCACCAAAAAACAAACATAAACATACATTTACATTTAGGCATTTAGCAGTCACTTTTAACCAAAGCGACCTACAATGTGAGGACAACATAGAAGAGAAAATACACAAAAATTAAATTCTACTGTGGAGGATCCATTGAAGTCTTGTGTTATTTGTTTTTACATTAGTAAAAAATGTCAGCCCTTTAAACATTCACTGCCTTCTAGTCATGGAATAATTAAAGTGGTACACAGGTGGACACTTTTTGTTTTCTTGTTTTCATTTCTTTGTTTCCTTGGTTTGTGGCATTTCCCAAGGGTATATTAGAAGATATATATTCACATACCATGAATTATACAGAGAACCCTACAAACAGAGCATTTCCACACTTAGACAACGGTAAGTGGATCTTAACCTCATTCTCATTGTACCACTGCAAATTATAATAAGTCAATGCTCATGAATTCATCTGCACTCATTGTGTTTGTGGCTGTATACAGGAGCAGGTCTATGGACTTATGCATCACCATCAAAGGCGTTTCCTTCCTCTTGCAGGCAGGACTGGGGATCCTTGCCAACTTCTCGGTCCTGCTGGCATACATCCACATCATGGTGACCGATTCGCACCTGCAGCCAGTGGACATGATTCTGTGCCACCTGGCCTTTGCAGATCTCATGCTGCTACTGACTCGCTGCATCCCGCAGACCATGACCGTGTTCGGCCTGCGCAACTTGCTGGACGACAGCGGGTGCAAGGTGGTGATTTACACGTACCGTATTGCCAGAGCTCTTTCCGTCTGCATCACCTGCATGCTGAGCATCTTCCAGGCGGTGACTGTTGCCCCAGCATCTGGACCTTCTCTGTCTAGGTTAAAGGCCAAGCTGCCGCAGCTTGTGGTCCCCACGTTTGTGGCACTGTGGTTCATTAACATGGCCGTTTGTATAGCTGCCCCGTTCTTCTCTGTTGCCCCTCGTAATGGCACCGTTCCCCCCTTCACACTCAATCTGGGCTTCTGCCACGTCGACTTCCGTGATAACCTGTCCTACGTTATTAATGGGGTTGCGGTTTCGGTGCGTGACTTTGCTTTTGTGGGTGTGATGCTGGCCTCCAGTGTCTACATCCTGGTTCTGCTGCATCGCCACAGCAGGAAGGTAAGAGGAATCCGACGGTCTCAGGGCGGTACCATGGAAACACGGGCGGCCAAGACAGTGTTGATGCTGGTGGTTCTATACACCGTGTTTTTTGGCATTGACAACGTGATCTGGATCTACATGCTGACTGTGGCACAAGTGCCACCTGTGGTGGCTGATATGAGAGTGTTTTTCTCCTCTTGTTATGCTTCTCTCAGCCCCTTCCTCATCATCTCCTCCAATAAGAAGGTCAAAGCAAGGATGGTGTGTGCAGCCTTAGACCAGGAGCAGCAAGCAGTGGACAACAAAGACACAACGGTTAAAAACTGATAATAAAAGAGCAGTAGGTTTTAGTAGTAAAGTAAAGCTATTGCTTAAAAGCTCCATAATATGTATACCATTTCTGTATCTGACAGTTTTTAACGTGAAATATAGCTAAGTGTATATGATGTGTGTGTGTGTGTGTGTGTGTTTAAATGTTTAAATGTTCCTGGATGACTTTTATTTTGACGGGTTGTTTTTACAATCGCCATCTTTTCTGATTGTGTCTAGCTTCAGGCGCACTGACTGAACCGACCCAGAAAACTTAAGACGAATCAATCCGACGGTGAGATTATATTTAATTAGATACTTAATTTAATTCAGATTTTGGAAATGATTAATTCGTTGTATTACAGTTTTATTAAGTAAGTGACTCAATAGGCATTTGTATTAATTGGAGCATTTTGAATGTACCGAGTCGGACACTTCCGCTTTGCTACTGTTATCTTAGCACCAACACGGTTTGAAACATTAAGTGTATTTAATATAAAGGTTAAAAACGATTAAATGCTTATTTGTGATCGCAAATGTGTCATGTGTGAACCATCTGTTTGTTCATATATGTCATCCTTTTGTGTTATAGTGTTTAATTGCAATGAAGTGTTGTATTTGTATTTTGCGGTTTCGGTTGTAGTTGTATTTATTTTAGAAATAATGCAATTTTATTTATATGGCGCTTTTTACAATGTTTCGTTTCGCATTGCTTCAAAGCAGCTTTACATATAATAAGAAATAAAACACAGAAAACCGAAAAAAATGTTAAACATGAAATATAAAGAATAAAAGACTGCGAAGTCACGCATATGGACAGATATGTTGCAATTATGAAATCAACGGACGTCCAACATTGTTCATTTTGAGAAGGTAGTAGATGAAGATAAATGTGATGCGCAAATGTTTGCTTAAAATTCATCAACCTCAAAAATCACTTATTATTTGAAGCGTGTGTAGTAGCTGAATGGTGCACTATTATTAGGAGCATATCAAAGTTTGTGGAAGTGTGGACATGGTGGCCCAAATGACGCTATGCAAAGCTTACCAGATCCGCTAAACACCTGCACTGTATCCCTTTCACATCCTCGGTATCATCTTCTCAAAGGCCGGTGCAGCTTCAAGTCAACATTGCACACTCACACATACAGATGTACATAGCCTATATTTCTATATACATAATCTATATTTCTACTTCTGCAACATAGCTACACTTTATTATGTTTGCATTTATCTTGGCATTCAATGTGGACAGCAAAGAAAGAATTTCATTGTACAGGGAAACGTGTTTTTTTTCACTGTACACATGACAATAAACGCTTTGAATCTCTCTTGAATCTCTTCATTGTGAGCGGGAGATGGAGCTCACTTATGCCTGACACTGCAGGTGAACTCCTGTCCTAAAACTCGTGATGTGACTTAATCCATTAAGACCAAATGACTAGATTCATGACACACCTTATCAATAAAATGTACTAAGCACAGAAATGCAGAAGAGGAATGTGTTCAGGATATGAACACAAAGCACTAAATGTTAAATGTCATGTTGAAGGTTTCAGAATGTCCGATTGTGAGATAGATAATTGTCTGTATTGATGTAGTGTTTGCTGTTTTATCTTTCAGTTGTTTGTTTTTATATAATGTATAGACACCTCTTATTTTTGAAAATGTAGTTTGTTTGCAGTGTAATCGTTTTACTGTTGTCACGCAGATCGATTTATGCCTGTGTTAAATGTATATTTTAATATAAATAGGCTCATTATTATGGTATAGCATTTCTCTGTAATTTTATTTGTAACATTGTTAACATTGTTGTTTCTTATCCCTGAAACTCAAACCATTATCTGATACCCCCTCCCTAGTACATATTTACGTAATTAAATTAATATCATAAACGTGCGATTAATCAACTAATGTCTTAATTGAGATTAGGAAAATCTCCAATCGGGGGCAGCCCTACAATCTAAAGACATTTAAAATGACTGTGTATTGTGCTGTGACAGATTGCTCTTCATAACCCTTATATCTGATCTAATTGTTTTGGGTAAAAACATCCAGGTCATATTTAAAAAATAGTAAAATAAAGCAAAAAGTACATTTAAAAAATGTATAGGAACTATTTTAAATCAAGAAAAAAATAAGTCTTTTTAAAATGATTTTTAAGATATTTGTGCATTGTGACCTGATTTTTTAGTTAATTTTTATTGAAGATAATTTTAATGCAGTGCCTTCGGTTTATTTTGATGAGGTATAAGTATTTTACACGTCAAATGCTCTTATAAATTCATGTTACAGTAATGAGCTTTATTGAGTTTAGTGTTCTTCTGTGTCTTTATAATAAGGTAAAAACAATGCAAAAACGTAATGGTCATTGGTCGTGTTTTTAAAGGTTCTGCACCCAAACTCCATTTTATCTCCATTTTTAACACTCAGTTTTTGTTTATCGTGTGAAGGAGACAATGAATAAGTGACTGATCACATTCATGTTTTCTGTCTGCAGTGCAGACATGGCCGCCATCCGTAAAAAGCTGGTGATTGTTGGGGACGGCGCCTGTGGGAAGACTTGCCTCCTCATCGTCTTCAGTAAAGATCAATTTCCAGAAGTTTACGTGCCCACTGTGTTTGAAAACTATGTGGCTGACATTGAGGTGGACGGTAAACAGGTGAACACAGAAAACTTCCTTAAATCAGGTTCCTAATTCATAAAACTGCTTTTTTGTATTGCTCACTATTTAGGATGGCAGGGTACAGTCGGCTCAGTTTATCTAGATTTATCTAGAATGTTTTTCAGTTTTATAGTATGTTATTTTCCTATTTAATAAGTTGAATATCTAAACTTATCTCCTTAATACAAAGATTAAAACTGCACTTTTGAATTAAATACTCCTACAGTTACTGTGAAGTAACTGTGCATAATCTTAGTCTTAAGTTAGTTTGTGGGTCATTAGCATGTTTTGTGGTGTGTTTGGTTTCAGGTGGAGTTGGCGCTCTGGGATACAGCCGGTCAGGAGGATTACGATCGACTGCGGCCGCTGTCTTATCCCGACACTGACGTCATTCTTATGTGCTTCTCTATCGACAGTCCCGACAGTCTTGGTGAGTGAGTGCTGTTGTTTTCTCACCATGTTCGCATACATCTCTGTACGCTGTTTATTTGACCTTCTCTCCTCTGCAGAGAACATTCCAGAGAAATGGACTCCAGAGGTAAAGCATTTCTGCCCTAACGTTCCCATAATTCTGGTGGGCAACAAGAAGGACCTTCGGAACGACGAGCACACGCGTCGCGAGCTCTTCAAAATGAAGCAGGTGAGGAACGCTGCACATGCATCTCACAAAATCTTGCTTTTCTAGTTAATATCAACTGTGTGTTACTATTTAAACAGAACACAATCATTATTAGGCCGTTTAGTGTAAATACAGTCTAATAGACTGACTGTTGATTCAACAACATTGAGAAATAAAAAACGTATTTAATTATTACTGCCTTTCTAAGTAAAATGTAATGAAAACATTGCTTCAAACAGGTATTTGAAGGCAATCGAGAAATCAAGAGTGAGAACAGTTGTTCAGGTTTGAATAATTGCAGTTCTGTGCAGAATCTGATTGTTTTTTCCTGCAGGAGCCTGTTAAACCTGAGGAAGGCCGAGATATGGCCAACAGAATCTGTGCCTTTGGATATATGGAATGCTCAGCTAAAACAAAGGATGGTGTGCGGGAGGTTTTCGAGATGGCCACCAGGGCGGCGCTCCAGGCCAGGAGGGGCAAGAAGAGCAATAAATGCCTCTTGCTGTAATGGACCAAAATGACTGTGTTCATGTTCTGCTTATTTTTATTCTTTAAACTGAATCAGTTCAGCTAGTGATGAGAGTTTGTATCAGTATTTAAAGGTTCTGTTTGTACATCACTGAATTTTCCACATACAGCTGTTCACACTGAGGAGTGAGGACTGAGAGTGACAGATGCAAACAAATTAAAAGAAAATTGATCAGAACAAACACACACACCCAAAAACAAAACACTTACTCACACACTCAGACGAGACTTGAAATTTATTTTTTGTCTTTCAGAAAAAACAAAATTTGGTATCTTTGTGTATTAAAATCTTTATAAGAATATTGTGCTAAGTTTGTTTACTTGTTTTTATTGTCTCTTTTACTGTTCAGGTAAAACTTGAGAAAGGAACTCACATCTACTACCACAATTCGTTTTTTAGGTTGTTCACAGATCTTCAAACTAAAGGAAACTAGATCTATTTACCTTTGACTAAATAAAATGTTACATAGACCCAAAAGCTGACAGTACACACAGAAGCACAAATCTGCTTGTATAAAGAAGCAACACACTACAAGGTTCTAGTTGTTTCATTGTTTAACAAAAAACCAAACAATTGCTTTTTGTTGTTTAGAGCTATATTGTGATGTATGAACTTCAACCAAGATTCATCAATGTGGTAGAAGTATTGTGCATTGTTAATCTGTTAACATATAAAACCTTTTTGAAGGTGTTACAAGCAGATCAGAGCAAGAAAGGAAGTAGATTTACAGACAAGTAAAAAAATGTGAAGCAAGTGTTTTTTTGCTGTGCTGCTCCAGAGATTTTAGTTCAGGAGACAGTAACTGCTGTTTCACAAAATCAGTTAAGCAGTTTTTCCCTCAGGTCAGACAATGTAAGCATGATTTTGACACTAAAACAGTCACTGTGTTTTTTTCGATGGAGCTTTTGTGTGTGCTATGAGAACAGGTAGGAGGGCAATGGCTGTTATCAGCCCGGCCATCAGAGGGCGATAGAAGATCCAGCCCGCAGCAATGGTGAGCAGAGACAGAGAACATGAGACGCAGAGAGCAAACATCTTCAAGCCCACAGATACCAACTCTCTGAGTACAGGAACCCAATCCACTGCAAAGAAACACAATCAGAACTGCAACATTGACCAGTTATTACTCTAAGACAGTGTGTGTGTGTCAGTGTGATTTACCCAGTGTGTATATGATCTGTGTTGTCAGACTGATGCCCAGAAACATGAGTGCCCAGCCTCCCACCCTCAATGCCCATGTCTTCATAATGTTCAGCTGGTGTTCTTTAGCAAACACCTCCTACAAACACAGACACGTTCAAATGTTGTATAATGGAAATAACATATCAGTCACATGTGGCTGTATCTCACCTCTGCTGAGAGTTCATCCATGTAAAGGATCTCCAGCATGTCCCCTGAACGGGTCTTAAAGGGCTTTAACTGATCACCCTGCTGCATGGCCACAATACTCACCTATAAAACACACACATTATCTGCTGACATGTGAACTAGCAGATGGCTTATTTACTGAACTCAGTCAGTATGTCTTCAGGTCTGTATCATGCCTGAAACAGATGAGGATAATCTCACCTTGTGGGCAGGGTCAGGATACACTCCATCACCACTAAGACCAGCATAGGCGAAGCTAACACGAACATCTCCAACCTAAACAGACAGATAATAATCATTATAAACAGAGTGTGATGTGTTCAGTGTCTTTTGTCACACACGAAAACCAAATATCAAACACTTTTTTACCTCTGGCTGTCGAGGGTTTGCAGTGTGGTAAAAAAAATCTTCATATACAGTGAGGAAAGTGTTGGCATCAAAAACAGGAAATCCTTTAAGACTCAGTGTTTGGAAGTTATTTATCTGCTCTATTAGGCCTTTGGACAAGAAGAGTTTCCCGACCCAAACATCAGGTGCCACAACCGTCACGCTCTCCACCGCCATAGCACTATCCAAACAAAACAAACATTTATAACGCAACAACATTAACCTCATAGTACTGTCCACAGAAATCAAACATTTACCACACATTAACCAGCATGAAACTGTTAAAACATCAGAAAGACACAAACAGTTCAGACTGTGATGTTTAACCTTGGATTCATGTGGCCAACTTCCTGATCAAAGTGTCGGCTGCTAATGACCTCAGACTTCCACTCTGTGTCTGTAAGACATCCCAGTTAACAATTGAAGGTTGTAAGAACATTTTCTTAACTTTCCAATTAGTAATAAAAAAACATTAAAAATGTTATTTTGAAAGTTATAGTAACTTT
This sequence comes from Ambastaia sidthimunki, assembly GCA_036877625.1. Lineage (NCBI taxonomy): Eukaryota > Metazoa > Chordata > Actinopteri > Cypriniformes > Botiidae > Ambastaia > Ambastaia sidthimunki. The sequence goes on from JAZGTK010005209.1 coordinate 18,313, forward strand.
TAAAACATCCAGTTTTTTAGACATTGCATTAATATTATTGGTTATATGGTTATAAAAACATTATTCAAAGAACATTACCCAATGTTCTGAGAATGTTCCCTTTTATCTGGGATTGTGAGAAATTTTAGGAAACACTCACTGTATGAGTATGTGGTTTCTGTCTTAGTCTCTCCATTTTCTTCAAAGTCCCTGAAATGGAGAAGAAGTAAATGTTGTCAGACAGCAAAATAACGCTGTTTGATGGACAAACAGTAGAGTAGTGAAGTTCACCTGCTCTGTGTGTACTCCACCCACTGGTACATCTCCACCTGTCTCTTCAACTTCACTGCATGCACAGACACGCTGTAGTTTGGGTCATACAGCGGCTTTACCAGCACACACATAGACACACACTCTAAACATGTAGATAAAGACAGTTGACACAGCATGTATATGAAGGTGGGTGATGGTGTACCTGTGCTGTTTGCAGCTGACCAGACAGATGAACCAGACGATTGTGATTCTGAAGAGTTAAATCTATGTCTGGGTTAATAGACACGACCTGAGAGAGACCTTCATCCAGAGACTGGGCAGTGCGCAGAGTGCGACCCTGCAACATTAAACACGCTTCAGTGACACACGCACACGGTGACACACGCACACAGATTCTGCCTCTCACCTCATTCGTGAACAGCACATAGACAGACAAAGCCAACAGCCCGATACCCACGATCATACCGCCCGTGCTTTCACTCAAGCGCTCCAGGAAGCCTGCGGACTGACGGCCGCGAACACGCGTGTGCTGCTCGCCACCTGAAAACTGATAGCCAGCATTAGACAGATGAGATCAAACTGTTTAGATCTGACAGAGGCGATGGGATATATATATATATATATATATATATAATAACTTACAGTTTCAGTCATTTTGTAACTTCCAGGAAGAGAAACTGATCAAATCTCCAGTGGTCTTGATCTGATCTGCTAACAACTACGAACATTCAACGTGTGTGTTTGGCCAAACTCACTGTAAATCGATTTTATATATAAATACAGGAAAACAGCGAAAATAAATAACTCGAGGAACTTACTTTCCCTAGTATTCTGGAAGAATTGGTCATATTGACGCTAAGTATTCTGGGAGATGTAGTCACATTCACTCCGAATACTCTGGGAGATGTAGTCATATTGACACTTAGGGTGCTTCTCAATGCTCAAATTGATGCTTTCTCGTTTCTTCGCGCTTCCAGTCAGGCATCCTGAAGGGCATCTCAATCCTTGAGGAACGAGGACTGAGGAAGCTTCCTGTGAGGCATGAGCGAGGAAAGATTGGCGTATCCTATGCGGAAGCGTCGTTTCTCTCCGCCTGCCGTCCTTGCATCCTTCAAGGAAACAAGGACGCACAAATAAGACTTGAGAAGCTCCCTGAGGATTCTGTGAATGGTTATTTAGACCACAGCCGCGGTGTAAAATACAGAGTCCTATTTAATTCAATAATATTAATGGTGCAGAATTATTTAACTAAAATGTATTATCACTATTATTACGTTTTGCTCATACCCTCGTTTTAGGTGAATCGTGTCCAAGTTTTACAAATTTTTTGCCGCAATTTAATAAAATCATACTGCTGCCTATGACGAGAAAAACTTGAATCGATTTTTATTTCGAGTTTATTTTGCTACCTAAAGGAAATATGTTGTTGTCAGCAAAATGTTGAAAACCAGTAACCCAGAGAAAAAGGTTCAGGCCGGGTTGAGCCTGCTGCAGCCCATCAGGTTCAGCTAGAACGTCTAGGGCGTATGTAATGTTTGCTGGCCAACACACATCTCCAACACAGTGAATGTAGTCACAATATAGTAATGCCGCTCACGTCTTTGCATGTACCCCAACATTACAACCTTTAAGCTGTCACAGTGTGTTTGACCTGCAGGTTTGTGTCCATCAGTAATCTACATTTAGCAGAGGCTTTTATCCAAAGCGACTTACAGTGTGGGGAGAACATAGAAGTGAAAAATCAAGAACAATAAACAACGACAACAAACATCAGCCACACTTACATACACAATTTTACCCAAAGTACAATATTCCACTAATATCTGACCCAACAGACAACAGCCACAGGAGTACGAAACAAACAACATGAGTGAGGTCACTGAAACTCTTTTGGTTTATGGGCTTGTTTACAATCGTGTGGTTATCATCTGGAGTTTTCTCTCGATCTTACACTTTGAAACGGAGACTGATGCCATCATGGATCTGCATTTCCTGTAGTTTTGGGTATTTGTTTGTGTGGCAGAAAAGTAGAGATCAGTATTGTGGACTTTTTCAAATAAAGATCTGGGCATGTTCAGAAGTGTGTGTGGGATTATACACAGATTAAAAGCTTATAACAGAGGTCAGAGAGACATTCACACTCAAATAGAAAAGAAATGCTAAAAAAAAACTTCTGACTGCTCAATGTAGGACACACATGCACAGATGTTAATACCTTAAATCTCTCTCTCTATTCATTATTCTTTCAATGTCTACAGTTTACTACATATCACTGCACAAAATTACAAATATGAATAATAATGTAGTACAACATATTCCAGAGTTCAGTTTCTTTATGTATTCAGTCCTGTAATAATTCTCCAGTTCGTCTGGTCACATGATGCTTATATTATGTAACATATTGTCTCTGATGTTTCATGACGTTATTCTGTTTGTGCAGGAGGAGGAATCAGACCAGCCGCCATTACACGACTCTCACTGGACAGGAAGTTGAATGTTGCACACGCATTAGGCTGAGAGGGGAAACATTTAGACCAATTAAACTTTTGACACATAAGTGTTAACTAATCAATTATATTGCTGATTTCAGAGTTTTGAGGGAATGATTTTGGGGACGTACTGTGTCTTGAACCTCTACTGCGATTCCCTTCTTCCTCATGAAGCTGAGCACATTTGGATCCAGACGTTCAGTTCGAGCTCCTGTGCCCAAAACCAGAATCTCTACACAAACAGAAAGACCCATTCAACAAAATTGTTGGTGTGTTTACAATGGAACACTAGTGTACCGCTTACTGCACAGTGTGAAAGTGACATGCTTTTGTTTTGTGAAAGTGACATGTTTTTTGTCAGTTATGGTTACCCATACCCGAAATGTGACCTCTGCATTTAACCCATCACAAGTGAAGAGTGAACACACACTGCAAGTCATGAACACACACCCGGAGCAGTGGGCAGCTATCAAGCCCGCCTCACTAACCAGTAGACAACAACTGCCCCCACGCTGGGGGGCACCGGTGTGTGTGCACAATATAAATACAAAACAACATGTAACAGTGTGCCCTTGTCTTCTGCACATTTTGGCAAATGTAGTAAATCATATTCAATGCATACAGAAACTTGAATAATATGTACAGTATAAAGTACATCATGTGTATTAAGAAAATATTGCAAGTAGTGCTAGTGTACTAATAAGCCGTTCAAAACACTGCAGGTGTCTTACCGATGCGTGGCTCTATTAGATAGAAGAGGGACAGACTCTCCACAGTGATGTCTGTGTGACAGCCCACCTGTAAAACACATCACACATAAACAACACAAAAGTTGGACGGCTGGATAAAAGAACACATTGTCTGGATTAGTTACATTCCACTGCAGAATCGCAGGCGGCAGAATAGCACAGGGTCCGAACACTTTGTTCCCATCAATGTTGAACCCTCGTGGACTGTAGCTGTAGATGAGGGTTCCTCCACCTGCCTCTTTCTGCATCACAGACACGGTGGTTTTTTGGTACATCTCATCATCTGCTGGGCCAAGCCTGTGGTTGCGAACCACACTGTTTCTATAGGGAGTAAAAACACCCACATTACAGAACCACAAAAAGATTCATTTTCTTTGTAACGTTTTAATAACACCATCAGTTAATCAATTTCAGGGTTGCAGGAGTGTTGCGCTGTAGTAGCGCAGTGTGCAGTACACGAGTATTGTCTAATGATTCTAACCCGACGGTCCTGGCAGAGCTCAGTGATCAGGACATACTTATTTACCGGAAGAGAGCTGGAAGAGCCCTCGAACCGAGCCGCAGCCCGTAAACGGATCCCGGACACAGTAACCTCGCGCAGGACGCAGTGGCCATGACAGCGGAAATCAAGCGCGCGTGTTGTTCGACTCTCTGAGCTCGATTTATTTTCCTGCAGGGCGCGTGACCGTGAGCTGCGCGCGGCCGCTGCGGTGTTTACGGGACACATATCGCGGCGCATTGGCCTGGCGAGCACAAATAGAAAATATCATGATTTCGCTCCATATGTTTTAACTGTCTTCAGGTTACACGATGAACGCGAGGCAGACGCGTCAATGATCACTCTGGATGATGTATCGCTCTCTGTTCGCCTTCAGCTCTGCAGAGCGGAACGCGTTGCGTTTCCCAGCGGGCGAGTCTTTCCTTATCCTCGAGCGCAGCAGCGCGCACTGGTGGCTCGCGACGCGCTGTAGCTCCGGCGAGACGGGATACATCCCCGCGACATATATAGAGAAAATACCGGTGAGTCACTATATGTGCATACGCAGGCTCATCCCCGCGACATATATAGAGAAAATACCGGTGAG
>JAZGTK010005210.1:257-22885 GCA_036877625.1 Ambastaia sidthimunki
ATAGCGTTTTCCGACGCAGCGTCTCGTTCCCTTCAGGGAACAAGGGTTACATACGTAACCTGAGACGTTTTCGTCGACGCTTCAGTCAACTCTTTCTTCAACTGTATTTTGTTTCCTTTATTTGTTTAGTTTGTTTTGAAAAATTTCCTTCGTTGTCTTGATTGTTTTGCTTCTCTTAAGTTTGCTTTAGTGCGTGGGTGTTTATTTGATTTCTAGACTTGTTTTCCTTACTTGATTCTATCTTGTCTCTTTTCTTTTGTTATTTCTGTTACAGGAGCCGAGGCTACAGGACAGGCCGCTATTGTGCCCTCTTGTGTGGTGGTGGAATTTGTCACTGAGTGCCGTGGAGTCACGCTAATGCCCTGTGTGTGTGTGTGTGTGTGTGTATAGTGAGCTTGGTGAACTGAGTGGTAAGATTTTGGTTGATAGCCGTGCCCCTCTACTCTAGCCTACTGTCATTGGTAGGCTCGGCTCCCTTTTGTGGTAATTTTGTCAGCTTTGTTTCTTGCTTGCGTCCCCTAATATTTTTAACTGCTTTTAAGATTGCTGTTGATTTCTAAATAAAGAGTTTGTATTTTTTTGCTATCCTCGTCTCTGGCCCATTCCTTAAACCATGAACCTGTGTGCCCCTTGTGGGTAAGAACTAAAGTGTATTTTCCTGTTAACAGGGTGGCGTAGTCAGCTACAATTAGAGAACTCATTTCTGAACTCTCCGTCCTGCTACATTATCTTAGCACGCAGCAGTCTTTGTTTATGGTCTCAACACCATGCAGAACACTTCTGGATAGTGCAAGAGGTCCGCTTGCTTGCAGTGATCTCTGTAGGTTCGGTGGGAGTTCGCAGAAGTTGAAAGGATAGTCCAAAACTACATATGGGCACCGACTGTTGTTGACCAAAAGTGACCATTTGCTGTAGGTGTAGTTTGCATAACTGGATTGAGCGAACACACAGGACGTAATCAGGTAAATTATCACTATTTTTCAAAATCTGGTAAGACACTGAGCCATCTTTGTGTTATGTTCTGTATCACTTTGTTGTGTTTCCTTTTTTCTGTTTAGAAGATAATTTAGCCTTTAAATTTAATTTGTAAAAGCTTTACAAGGCATAAATAGTCCTCACTTTAGATGAGCTAACAAATAGTTAACTAACAACTAGTAAATGTTTTATAACACAAAATGGTACAGCAGCATCATGGTACCACACCCTTACAATTATAAAATCATGGTGAGTTAAAAGGATTTGCAATAAAATGCACACTGAATAAGGAAGAAACAGACAATTTAATGCGCTGTGAATATATCTGCAAAAGTTTATTGATTTGCCTGATTTAGTCGTCATACGATGTATAACATAAGATAAAACATGACAAAGAAAGGCTGAAGATTTTGAGGTGACCAAACACAGATGAACAGAACGCTCTGACACGCAACCACATAACACAACTTCCCTCTCATTCCTTGCAGGCGTGAACATGCAAATTAAAGATGGAGATAACTGTCCACAACCATGGTAATTGCAGTCAGTTTGCCAATAAACAGATCTGAGAGTGAATTGAGGCATGTTATCAGTGGAGGAGCAGCCTCTTATTGTAACAGTGAGTTAGGGAGTTTAGGGAAAGTAATAAAGGAGCGTTGAAACAACAGAAGGATTACTGAGCACTGCTTCACCAGCTCCAAGGACATTTGCCAATAACAACTTTATCAGTCTTCTGCATGTGCCCTGGGTGCTGGCTCTCCACTCTTGGCAAATATTAGAAAATAAGAAGGTTGGCCTTTTGTGCTCTGAAGTTGCAGTATCCATTTGTTTTGAACAGATAAATATTTACAAATGCAGACCACTGTGACAGCAGTTTTCATGAGCTTCTGATGACAGGTAATTTCCAGCCAAAAGGCAAAAAATATTTTAAATAGATTATTTAATTTTATGTGTATTATTAAATATACAAAAATTTACAAAAAATAATCAGGACAATATGTTGTTAATATATTTCATTAGTTGTTTATAGGGGCTCCCTTACAATCAAACTTAAGACCCTTGTGTGCTATAGAGTTAATCAGCATTTCCAGTTTACCAATTTAGACAAATTGTAAACGCTTTATAATGTTCCAAAATAAACCAGTGTGTCTTTGTATCTTTGTCTTGGCATATTGATTTCATTTCTAAAATAAATGCATAGTATATTTTGACTATCTCATATTGTTAAAACAAGTTTATTCATTGGTTATATTGGTTTGTTTTTATATCTACACACAGAAATAAATGTATTTTGATATTTGAAGGTATATTCAAATTTTAATGTTTAGACTAAATGTATTTAAGAAAAAAAAGTTTTAACCATGTGATTTTCAAAAACCTTTATCACAGCGGAATTGATTATGTGGAAGTGATCGTCAAAGCAATGTATCGATTCTTCCAGTTTGGCTAGCAAAACAATGGCGCTGACACATCAGAGGACATCCTTTCTGTTGACATTTCCAAAATTTGGCCAAAAATATGTGGTTTGCTTGGAGAAAGAGTATATCAAAGTTCGAAGCTGGACAAGAGATACAAGTTCTTCTTCGAAAAGTTTATTTTTAACTGCAAGTCAATTGCAGGGTCAATGTATTTTGGTTATTAGTTATCATGTTAGCTTTAGCTCGTTTCTAAAAGCTGGCTTAGGAATACCGGTCATTATATGCAAAGGCAGAGAATGTTAAGCAATAGCCACACATTTACATGCACACTTTTTGTGCCGGTGCACGTGTAAATATCAGTCGGAATGACCTTAGTAGGTGGAAGTAAGTGCACTGTTTATCGTGCAAACCTCAGTTTAAACAATAAAAAACAAATGACGCACTGTCACTTTGCAGCAGACACAACAGAGGAAAACTGTGTCAGAACAGCAATCACCAGTTATTCATTTATACTTTGTTACCATTATTGTTGAAAACTTTTATCATAGTCCTTACGTGCTTTTATATGGGTGTTAGTGACAAACAAACAGACAGTTTGCTTAAAACGACAGTTTGAGTAGCTTTTTGTGCAAGTGAAATGCACTTTTCCAGCATTTTTTTCTGCTGTAGTTTTATCTATCACAAATATGATCATATAGCTCAAGTGAGGCAGTGGTTCATTTATGTTCCGTTCTGCTATTTCCATGTTTTGACAGAAACTATAGTTAAATGCTTTGTATAAACACTTGGGTGATGCTCTTAAACGTTTAAAGACGAAAGCAAAGGAGAAATCACCTCGGTTTTACATGAACCAGGTGAGTCTAGAAAGATGTTATCACACTAGTCAGCAAATGTAAACAATAATAATAATAAAGTGTCACAATCTCTGTTCGTTTAAATCCGCTTCCTGTGAGATCATGTGAAGGGCTCCTTCTGGCACGATAATCTTAATATCTTGTCTAAATATGCTGCAATGCTCTACCAATCGAGTTACAGGAATGCTAGAGTCAAATCGTTCGATGTGTTTATAGTGGAATTTTTTGTTTGATTTTTTTTCGTCTGAAAGCATTAAAATTTTGCAATTACTTTGGGCATTTTTATTCCGATTGAGGTGACACTTAAATCATTTTTTTTTTTTTAAATAAAATGCTTCTTATACACAAAAGATTGTAATCAATAATTTTTATACATAAAAAGTTTATTTTCATATAGAACTTAAGTAGTGTTTTTACGTGTTTCAAATACATCTTTTTGTCAGATTACATATAACAGATGTTATGATTCATTTTTATTTGAGGAAAAAAAAGTAAAAAATACATAAGGCCACTATTGCATTTTTTGATTGGATTGTAAAAAGCGTTCAGAACAGAGGCAGTTGATTGATTGTATAAGAAGGTTCCCTTTCAGGAACTCGAGCTGCGTCAAAACACTATGGGAATGCCTCCAGTGTAACCACGCTCTGAAATCAGTCCAATAGGGGGCGATACGTCACAGACAGGGTGCATTACAACCAGGAAGCTTAAAAGCATATGCGTTGAGCAAACCGGTAGCTTCTGTCATTCAGCGAAGTGCTTTGTGTGATTGTTTGTCTCATTTATTGTTGTTTGTCCTTAGAGTTAGGAACTATGCCAAAGTCTAAGGCAAAAACGGGGTAAGAGCACTCCATAGAAAAAGCTATCCACGGGTGGGATACATGTGGTTTATGTGTTGTGTGTTTGGAAGCGAAGCATGCTCAGTCAGCCCTCAAAGGAACTGACTGCCCGCCTTGTGAGCTTTTTTTTTTTCAATGCGGACACTTCGCTCACGGAGGACTCTCTTTGAGAGAGAGATGGGCGAGTCCTTATCTCATGCCTCCGAGGCGTCGAGATCATGGGGAAGGCCTCACTTGGCTCGTGTCTTTGGCCCTGCTTCCAACCATTATGGTAATGTTGCAGGGTTGCACGAGCATGGGTACAAGACAATGCCCTGGATTGAGCAGATGCTAGGCAGCTATCTGTCTCCTGATGCGGCTGCGTCCTTGAAGGCTCCAGCTCTGCCCTCCAAGGTGCTGCGCAATACCTCAGTGCTGGTGGGCAGAGAGTACACGGCAGCGGGTCAGGCTGGTGCTTGCCTGCACACCATGGTGGTGCTGCAGGCTTACCATGCCGACCTGCTCAAAGAGATTGACGAAGGCATCACATCTGAGGATGTGTTAGAGCTTAGGAGGACCGCTGATTTGTCTCTGCGCGCCAACAAGGAGACCGCCTGTGCCATCGGCAGGTCTATGGCAGCCTTGGTGGCAGCTGAGAGACACCTCTGGTTGACCCTGTCACAAATAAAAGAAAAGGACAGGGTCTTCTTCCTAGATGCCCCGCTGGTGCATTCTGGCCTGTTCGGCAACTCTGTTAATTTGATTGTTGACAGGTTTCAGGAGGCCTGCAGACAAGCGGAGACATTCCAGAGGTTCCTCCCTCGCCGTGCTTAATCTCTTGGGGCTGCTAGACAGGAGCAGCCCCAGCTGTGTACACGCTCTTTGTACAGGGACACACAAAAGCAGAGCATATACCGCATAACGCTAGCGACAGGTGAATCCCTCACCGGTTGGGGAGCGGTCATACATCAACCACCAGGTAGGTCTGTGATCTTTATAGGCTGGCGCACCAGATCCTTGTGTGATTTCAGGGGAAACTCCTCTCATTGAGAGCAGATATGTAGAATCTTTGGGTAAGCCCAAATGGACCTCTTCGCCTCTCAAAAGACACCGCAATGTCCCCCTTGGTTCACTCTGACTTATCCACTTCCAGTTTTATTGTCATGCTAAATCGTGACGATATAAACTAATTTAAATTCGCCCACACACTCATGTACATGCACTATATTTACAAAAACATTAAAATCGCCCCTGACTCATTTGTGATTGTGTTTAAATGTGTTTGAATTTCTTACCCCATTTTCAGTTGCCGTAGAAACCATAGGAAAGGTCAGGCACTTTCATTTTCTACTATGGATGTCACTGACGAAGAAGTGAAAACCATATGATTAATTAAAAGCAAGTTCATTTTTCCATTCTTCCATTCCACAATTCTAAAGAGGTTAGATACTAAAAAGTTATGCAAAGCACTGTGTGCTAAAACACATACAGATACTAGTGAAGTGTGAATAACGTCTAGAGACGCTGGAACGAGACGCTGCATCGAAATGCTTTGGAAACGCCTCCAGCATTTATGCATTCTGGATCATGTGTACAATCATCCAATAAGGGGGCGACACATCACAGGCAGGGTGATGTCTCAACCAGAAAGCTTTAAAAGCACACCGATAGCTACAAAAAAGGCATGAAGCGAGCGCAGGCAAGGGTACCGGAAGTATGGCCCAAGACGCAGCATCTCATTCCCTTCAGGGTACCTGGGTTACATACGTAACCTGAGACGTTCCCTTTCAGGAACTCGAGCTGCATCAAAACGCTTTGGGAACGAGATGTCCTTAATTGGGACACCTGCATTAAAAGCCTTAGAGGCCGCCTAACCTCGGGTAGAGTTAGCCTTGGTCCCCTTATGTGGGGGGACACCAGAGGACTCATACGAGATGCGAATGGCATTGGAAATCCAGCGATAAAGTATCTGCTTGGTCGGACCGCGCTTATGGTGACCAAAACAGACAAAAAGCTAGTCAGATCTTCTCCACAGGGCAGCTTTGTGGACATATGCATCCAGTGCTTGCACTGGACACACATGCTCCTGAAAGGGAGAAGGACAGAAGGCCTGAAGCATGACCGGCCGCAGCACGGTAGAGGGTACTTTTGAAACATAACCCAATCCTAGGTATAAGAAGACTTTGGCCAAACCAGGTGCAAAGTCCAAATATGTAGGTGCCACAGAAAGGGCCTGAAGGTCACCCACTCTCCTCAGAGAAGTAATTGCCAACAGAAATGCACAAGATCGTACCTGGAGCCTCAGCCTCAGTGCACCTCGGAGGAAACATGAAACCCAAGAGTGTTTACCCACTGTATATCCATCTAGTGAAATGAGGTAAGCAGATATAGCCGCCACATAGACCTTCAAAGTGGAATGGGTTAAACCTGCAGAGAATCGAGCCTGCAGAAACTCCAGGACTGCATTAATAGTGCAGCTGAATGGGTTCAGCTGGCGTTCTCTGCACCACGAAGTGAAAAGTTTCCACTTTAGATTGAAGGATGGTCTCAACAATCTCAGTTGAGAGACCAGAAGGTACAAGTTGTGCCCCCTCAGTGGCCATACCCACAGCTTCTATAGCTCTGGGCGGGGGTGTAAGATGGCACCCGCCGCCTGAGAAAGAAGGTCTCTCCTGATGGTCTCTTCTTGAACTCCAAGTTTTTCATGTGATCTAGAACGAATCTCAATGTCGATCTACCACCTGCTCTGAATGAGCCAATATCAACCAATCGTCAATGTAGTTGAGTATTTGGATGCCCTGGTATTGCAAAGGAGACAGAGCTGCATCCACAACCTTTGTGGTAAGCTTTGCCCCTGAAAGTGAACCTCAGGAACTTCCTGTGCTGAGGAAGGATGGGGATGTGAAAGTGTGCATCTTTCAGATCTATCGTGACAAACCAGTCCTCGGACCTGATTTGAGACATGACCTGCTTCACCCTTAGCATCTTGAACTTCAGTTTCATGACTGAGCGGTTCAAAAGACCCAGATCTAAAATAGGATGCATTCCCCCATCTTTCTTCGTAACGATGAAATAGTGGCTGTAAAGCCACACTGAGGAGGGACCACCTTGATGGCCTCCTTCCTCTGGAGAGAGTCTACTTCTCGTTCCATTACTAGAGCCTGAGCAGAGCCTACTATCATGGGGATGACCCCACAGAAGGCAGGTGGACAATGTTTGAACTGGATCCTGTAACCTAGTTCTACAGTGCTCAGGACCGATTGAGACACATTTGGCAAGACTTTCCAGGCTATCAGATAGTCTTTTAAGGGAACCAATCTCTCGAGATTGGCCTCTACTGTGTTTTGAGTAATTAGATCAGTGCCCTGTAAGGGGAGCACCACAGGGGAAGTCCGAACTAAATTCTCTATAGACCTCTTCAGAGGTGGCAACTCCTCCATGCTTGCTAATATTGCCGCACAATGGAGGGCGCCGGTGTTTGAGGCTGCTGTGCCCTGAAACACTCGAGGTGGCAGGGTTGACAGTCTGGCCTCCAGAGGGCACTGAAAAGGAGCAGACATTGTAAGATGCGATGCAACCCACTGCTCTCCAGATGGGGCTGCCCCCTGGGGTCCTGACAACGGATAGTCAGGACCACTTTCTTGAAGCCCTCTTGAAAACCAAGATGGTCCTCAGATCCTGTCTTCACTTCCCTGACTTCGAGGTTGAGCCTCGCATCAACCGCACCCGTAAGGGGGTGGAACGGGATGCAATGCTCATTCTCTGTGCTTCCCTGTGGGAGGAGCTTGTACATGGCTGGGGCTGTTCCTGCCTAACAGCCCCCAGAGAGCGACGTGTGTGGAACCTCTGAAACACCTCTGCTTGTTTGGGAGCCTCCTGGAAGCTGATGACAACAGTATTCACAGAGTTGCCAAACAGACCAGAAGGCTTAAGCGGGGCGTCCAAAAAGAAGACCCTGTCTTTCCCCTTAATGTCAGACAGGATCAACCATAAATGCCTCTCTGCAGCCACCAAAGCTGCCAAAGACCGCGCAATAGCACAGCAGTCTCCTTAGTGGCACGCAAAGAGAGGTCAGCAGTCCGTCTGAGCTCATTCACATCTTCAGATGTGAGGCCTTTGCCCTCAATGTCTTTAAGCAGGTCGGCCTGGTAAGCTTGTAAAATACCCATAGTGTGTAAACAAGCACCGGCCTGACCTGCTGCCATGTACCCCCTGCCCATAAGCTCTGAGGTGGTGCGCAAAGCTTTAGAGGGCAGGGGCGGAGCCTTCAAGGATGATGCCTCCACAGGAAACAGGTAGCCACCTAGCGCCTGTTCAACACAGGGCATCGCCTTATAGCCATACTTATGCAGCCCCGCCACATTACCATATAAATTGGTAGCAGGGCTAAATATTTTAGAGGAGTATGGCTTTCCCTATGATCTAGACACCTCAGTATGTAGATCTGGGGAAAAGGGAAGGCTCCTACGAGGAGGTGCACACTGCCCACGCAAAAAGCGTTCATCTAACTGAACACACAAACTATGTGTATCCCCACCCGTAATAGAACGCGGCAGGGAGGAACACACAGCCTGAAATGTTCAGGGCTGTCCCCTTTATTATGCCTCTTATCTTTCACTTTGGGCATGGTATTTTCTAAGAAAGAAAAAATAGCACGCAAGACAACTTTTGCAAAGCTAAAAAAGAGACAGAGACAAAGACAGACAATTTTACACAGAAAGCTTTGCTGAATGACTGAAGCTGTCAGTGTGCGCAAACGCATGTGCTTTTAAAGCTTCCTGGTCGTGACGTCACCCTGCCTGTGGCGTGTCGCACCCTCATTGGGTGATTTTACACGTGATTCAGAGTGCATAAATGCTGGAGGCGTTTACAAAGCGTTTCGACGCAGCTCGAGTTCCTGAAAGGGAATCTGTGTTTATGTGAATGTGCAATAAAGCTACAATATGCATCGGAACATGTGTATGTGTGAGCAGTATGTATCACAACTTGTTTTCCTGTTTATTCTAAATGCTTCTACAAATGTATTCAAGATTAATGTAAAACATTTGGAACCAGTAATAAAATGATAATCTGTTTTGGCATCTGAGGGTGTTTAGGTAAGACCAGTTTGCATTTGACTGAATTGCAACTTGTATTTCTTCTAATCATTGTTCAGTGTGCCAAAAGCAAAATGATTCTGACAAATTGTTTTAATCCATCATTCTATGATTGACTTTGATGTTGCCATAGCTGGCAAGAATATTCTATTACATTACCATTTTCATCCTTATTCCCCATGAAAAACTCAGTACTGGACTGGAAAATTACAGTTGGGTCTACCTACAGCTGCAGTTATTTCGTTATTTTCTTGGGCTGCTTTGGTTATTTGTGGGTGTCGTTTAATGACATCACAATGGTGGTCGTTTTTTTTTTGTGGGTGTCATTTAATGACAAACCTGCCTAATTTAGAGGTATTATGGGCATAGTATGCACATTCCATATCTCTCATTATAGCAAACAATTTATCTAGGAGAGCTCTCTTTAAGGGAGTTAAAAAGAGTGTTTGAAAAACTTTCTCATTATTTGATTTGATTGTTCTATAAGTAGTAATTAATCAGAGGGGGAAATATAAACATGTGCATTTCTATCACAGTGTAAGCAGGAAGCTCTTGCTTCTATGGGTATTTCAATGTGCACTACCATTGGGAGTCAGTCTTAGCAACATGCCATAGGACATTATTTCATGCATCGCTGCAGTCCCTTGAAACCAATTTAGTTATAATTCTGTTGCTGGGGCAGACTTACATCAAAAGACTCTGGTCTTGCTCTCTTGATATTTCACTCTCCATTTGCAGAGTCCCACTTAAAGTCAATATTCCACTTTGTGCTCTGTGATGTCACTAAACTGAAACTGCTATTTTCGTCACAACACTGATTGGACAAACGTTTGAAATTATCATTGTGTTAGCATGGTGTTGCAATGGTGTTCCTGAGCCATTCCTTTCCACCACATCAGTGTATATGCATGAGGGAAAAGACCAGTCAACACTAATGCCCACACATTCAATGGTACTATTAAGAGTCCTTTACACTGTATGCTTTCTTTTGGGTTCCTTTCTGGTATTTGTAATTGTCAGTCCATGCACATATAGACACTTTTCTAAAGCAAAGTGTAACAAAAAGTAAAAGTCTGTGCTGCAAGTAGCTATAGAAACTCAAGCGGCTTACCCTAGATAATATGTAGCAAAGTCCATCACATGTAGCGTTCCCTTTGGCTGTGGAAAGATCCAAAGAAAAAAGAGAGGCTGAAGTTTATTTTTAGATAAACAAAGCAAATGTGTCAGTTTAAGATTATATGTTTGGCTCATTTCAGCATGGATTGATTTTCACAAACAATATCAAGAAAACTTTGCAAACACACTCTGAAAAATAGGGCTGTTAGAATTATAAAGGACAACAGCACATAACCAATTTCATTGTAATGTTTCATCTGTTGTTGACTGCATGATAATAATGGCTTAGGGTGCAGGGTATGCTATCTGGGCTGCAGTACACAGATGAATGTAGATTTGTAAGGCCCTTACTGTCACAAACTACATTTGCCAGAACTCCGTGCTGGGACAACGCCCGCGACAGGTGGCGGCCATTACGCTCATTAAAGACCATATATAAACTCACCTGTGCTGCTGCTCTGGGCGAAGTTTCGTTTTGCCCTGGCTAACGTTTCTGAGCATTTTCTCCTGTGGTTTCTGGTTTCCTGGTTTGTGTTTTGGACTGCCTTCTCGTTGTGAATTACTCGCTGCCTGCCTTTTTGACTTTTGCTGTGTTTTGGATTACTCTTGTTGTTTGCCGCCTGCCCTGATCTCTTGCCTGGACTTTGACCTTGTTTTGGATTTCCTGTGTTGCCCGTTTGCTGTTGTTGACCCTTTGCCTGCCTGATTACGTCTATGTTTAATAAAATGCTGCATTTGGATCTCCCCGTGTGTGAGCACTTGTTACAGAAGACTTCGCCACACCAGGATCCAGCGGTTTTTCTGAGGACCCAGTCGATCGACTGTTGCATCTCAGACAGGGTAATTTATCCATGGAGGATTATGTTCATCAGTTTTGTGCACTAATAAATCAGGTTACACTTTACGATGAATGGCTGTTTAAAGACCTGTTTCATTTTGGACTTAATGAACCGATCAAGTCACAATTAGCCAAGGAGGTGGAGAAATCTACTTTGATGGACAATTTGGACTGTGCACACAAAAAGACAGCAGAGCCCGAGCCTGTTCCAGAGGTCCCCGAGCCTGTTCCGGAGGTCCCCGAGCCTGTTCCGGAGGTCCCCGAGCCTGTTCCAGAGGTCCCCGAGCCTGTTCCGGAGGTCCCCGAGTCCGTTCCGGAGGTCCCCGAGAACTACCTTTGTCCTAAATTAGCTATTACTTACTGCTTGGTTAATGTTGCTTCTATATTAGTTAATAGTATTAAATTAAGTGTTAATGTAGTACTACCTATTACTTCCTGCATAGTTACTTGTTAACAGTGTACCACTATTTTAAAGTGTTACCAATATTTTTTTCCCTCTTTAACATAAAAGAAAAAAAACTTTGCAAAAACTATGTAATGTTTGATTGTTGCTTTTTAACTTACAATACACTATTCCCTGTGTGCTTTAATTCCCTTTTGTCTTTATATTTTTATTTTGTGGCATAGTTTTGACATTGAGGGCAGACAAAAGTGTGAGATGTATCCATATGGATGTTACATCATCAACTTGGGACAGACAAGTAGTGGCTCCATCACAACAGTTGTTGTACATTACATTTACATTTAGGCATTTAGTAGACGCTTTTATCCAAAGCAACTTACAATGTGAGGAAAATAAAGAAGCGATAAATCATAAGATGACAATAAACATCAGTCGTTTATAGAGTACAACATTTTAATGCTTGATGTGATACCTGTTGGGAGAGAGGAGAAAGGGTTAGTAGTGTTTTGTTTTTGAGAATAGGTCGGGTCCTGGGGTGGTGGTGCAAACTGGCTGCTTATGGCTCCTATTTTGTTAGTAAAAAAGTCTTCAGCTGGATAAGGAAGGTGTCGGTGGAGGTTGGCAGAGGAGGGAGTTGAAGGTTCCGAAGAGCTAACTCTTCAGAACCTTCTGTTGTACACTTGTTCTCTAAACTGTAATCAGAAATTGTGACTTTTATAACTTCTAGAGTTTTCACCATACACCAAAACACAGTCCTTTTATGTTTTAAGATAGTTTACAATTTTATGTATATATTAAATTTTAGATGATTACATTTTTAGATCAGATCAGAACTTACATTTCCTCAAAATCTCTTACAAAATGTAAACTTGCTTGCCTATTCTGCTGACACTAATTGGAAGGATAAATGAATATGAAACCTCATTTATTTGTTACAAACACCTCACATGCATCAGTCTAGAACATTTTAATCTTAAAAGCGTGTTTTAGTCTTAAAAGCGTGTTCATTGAGCAAAGCGGTAGCTTCTGTCATTCAGCGAAGCGCTCTATGTGATTGTCTGTCTGATTTTTTTCATGTTGTTTTGTCATATATGATGTTGTGCATCCTTGGACAGGAGAGAATGCCAAAATCAAAAGACAAAAGGGGTTCAGCATTTTAGATCAGATGGGGATACACATGGTCTAGGTGTTGTTTATTGGGAGCGAAGCACGCTCAGTCAGCTCTTTCGGGGGCTGACTGTCCGCATTGCGAGTCATTCTCGATGCGAACGCTTCGCCCCCGGAGGGCTTACTTCGAGGAGGGAGCCTTCATAAGCGTTCTCCGTGCTGCTGGTCCTGCTTTTGCTGAGGCAGAGCGGTGACTGCACTTGTGGGGTTCCCAGCTGGATCTGATGGAGGGAAGTGAGGCGGGCCAGTCCCTATCTCATTCCTCACTAGTCAGATCCACCGCCCTCTCCCTGGGTTCAGAAACCTGCTCCGCGGGACAAAGTGGATGTAAGAGCGTTGATGAGTCAGCTGTGTCCTCACACTATGAGGAGTTATTGGAGGTGGTTACTCATGCTGTGGCTAAACTAAACATCAATTGGCCCGCTGAGCAACAGACTGTGCAGCATAGGAGTTTGTTAGATGAACGATTCCTACGTAGCCAGTCCTCACCTCCACACCGGAGCCTACCATTTTTCCTGGATCTCCACACTGAGGTGTCAAGATCTTGGGGAAGACTGTACTCTGCTTGTCTCTTTAACCCCACTGCCAACTATTATGGTAATGTTGGGGGCTTTATGAGCATGGGTACAAGGCGATGCCCCAGGAATTGTAGCTTGCCAGCTATCTGTCTCCTGATGCAGCAGCTTCCTTCAAGGCTCTGGCTCTGCCCTCCAAGCCGCTGCGCACTACCTCAGCACTGGTGGGCAAAGGGTACATGGCAGCAGGTCAGGCTGGTGCATGTCTACATACCATGGCAGTGCTTCAGGCATACCAAGCAGACCTGCTTAAAGGGATACATAAGAGCGAGGGCATCACATCTGAGGATGTGATGGAACTCAGGAGGACCACTGATTTGCCTCTACATGCCACCAAGGAGACCATCCGTGCCATTGCCTACTTCGCTACCACTACTTCATATTTCCCAAGAAGGATTGGGGGTTGCGTCCCATTTTAGATCTGAGGCTTCTGAACCGCTCAGTCAGGCAACTGTTCCATTCCACATGATCAAGGTCACAAAGCGCTGCTTTCGTGCCTTAGACATGGAGGAAACCTTGGTTCCTCTCTCAGAGCCCGGTGCTAGGAGCTCTTTGTCGATGCGTCTCGCTAGTGACAGATGAATCACTCACCGGTTGGGGAGCGGTCATGACTGGCCGCCCTGTCCACAGTCTATGGGAAGGTCGCCATCTTACTTGGCATATCAACTGCCAGGAAATGTTGGCAGTATTTCTAGCTCTGAAACATTTTCTTCCAGACCTGAGAGACCGCCATGTGTTGGTGCGCACCGACAACACTGTGGTGGTGTCTTACATCAACCACCAAGGAGGTCTGCGGTCACGCCCCCTTTGCAGGCTGCCGCACCAGATCCTTGTGTGGTCCCAGGGAAAGCTCCTGTCACTGAGAGCAACTTACATCCCTGGTCAATGCAGTTTGGGAGCTGACATCCTGTCAAGGCAGGGGCCGAGGCCTGGGGAAGCAGATGGAGATGGAGAATCTTTGGGCAAGCCCAAGTGGATCTCTTTGCCTCTCGAGATACAGCGCAATGTCCCCTTTGGTTCTCTCTAGTTCATCAAGCTCCTCTGGGGCTATAGTTATGGCTATGGTACAGACTCGGCTGAGGCTTCGTCTGTACACTTTCCCCCCGATCACTCTGCTCCCGGGGGTTCTGAAAAGAATACGTCAGGACGCAGTATCTGTGCTGTTACGTCTGGAGAAGTATTCTGTTTGATGCGTGTCTCTCTCTTTTTCTCTCTCTCCCTACTTTTATTCCTATAACAGGTTGCCCCGCCTGTGTGTGGAGACGTGTGACCTGATTGGCTGGCTTGGGTCTCCGCATCCTTTAAATTCGCCTGCGACGGTGTCTTCACGAGGCTATGTGGATACTGGTAGAGAGAGAGTGTAGCAGTGTTTATTTGAAAAATATACCTATTGAGTGTTGTGTAGAGTGTTATGTACATCTTGTAAACCCCCCCTTCCCTCCATTTCTGTAAAGTGACCCCTTTATGTGTATTCTGTTGTTTTCACTTTTTTTATATATTGTAAATATTGTACATAGTTTGTCTGTCACCTCATCCTACCTTGGAAGCCGTAGGGGCTGGGTGCCATTTCTTTTTTGTATATACACTTTTTTTTACATGTTTTGGGGTTAGTTCTTTGTATTTTTGTGCTTTTTGTTGTTAGGTTATTTAGTCTTGTGTCTGTGATTAGTGTAGCTTCTTTTGGTTTTGTTGTTTTGGCCTTGCCCAGTCCTGAAGTCTTTGCTTCTCTTTTGTGTGTGTTGGTGTGGGATAAAAGAAAGAAACAAGAAAAACATAAAAAAAACTAAAGAGGTTAAAGACAACTGATTTGTGATAAGTGTTTAATTTTCAATTTCAATTTTCTTCAATCTTTCTTCCTTTTTTTAGACTGGGGGTTGTAACAGTGCTCTTAGTAGCCCCGTGCTGGCCGAGCCGAGTATGGTTCTCGGATTTCATATCTCTCCTAGACGGCTCTCCTTGGAGGATCCCCCTGAGGGGGGACGTCCTATCTCAGGCAGGGTGCACCCCCGCCCAGAGCTGTGGAACCTATGGGTATGGCCTCCGAGGGGGCGCAACTCATAGCATCTGGTCTCTCAACTGAGGTTGTTTAGACCATTTTACAATCCAGAGCTCCTTCCATGAGGAAACTGTATGCATTGAAATGTAGGAACTTTTCACTTCTTGGTGCGGAGACCGCCAGCTTGACCCAGTTAACTGCCCAGTTGGTACAGTGCTGGAGTTCTTGTCAGGCTTGCCTCTCTGCAGGATTGGCTCACTTCACCTTGAAGGTCTATGTGGCGGCTCTATTGGCCTACCACGCTTCTATCGGTGGCTAATCAGTGGGCAAACATCCACAACTTATACATTTCCTTCGCGGTGCGCTGAGGCCTTAGGTGCGATCTCATGTCCCCCCTTGGGACTTGGCTGTAGTTCTGGAGGCTCTCTGTGCTCCTCCTTTCAAACACAGAAAGAGATTTCTGATCTCCATCTCTCGGCCAAAGTGGCCTTTCTATTGGCTATCACCTCTCTGAGGAGAGTTGGTGACCTTCAGGCCCTTTCTGTGGCCCCTACTTATTTAAACTTTCACACCCGGTTTGGACAAAGCATTTCTTCAAAATTAGTTTTAAACTTATGTGTGGAGTCACCATATAGCAATAGTTTACGAAATTGATCCTGCAGATTTAAAAATTGAGAAGAACCTTCCGCTGAACTTTAAAGAAGCCATAAAAGAAAAGTCACTTTTGTGCTTAGTGTACTTTTGTAACAGTGTCTGTAGGAGAAAGCCAAGGAAACAGGGAGAAAATCTAAAAACACTTTTAATAACCAAAACTGAGGAACTCAAGAGACCAGGAGAACACAAAACACAGTAGCAAAATGAGAACTGACAAGGAACAGAACAAAACAAGGGCGTATATATACTTATAAACAGACTAGAAACAGGAAAAAAGCAACAGGTAACTAAGGCAACAGGGGAAGAGCTAATAAGAATTAATTACAGACATAATTACTAAATTAACTAGGGGAACACAAGGAAACCAAAAACACATGACAAACTGAACCTTAACATGACAACTCTCAAAAATAAGACAAAATTAATATTTAGAAGATTAGACGCATTAAAAGTGTGCAGTCTTTATCTTAGGGAAAGTGACTAAGTATAGGGACTAAGTATATTAATACTTCATTTTGTATGCTGGGGTGTATAGAGATTTTTGTCTAATATAATACTACTGTAAACACTGAAAAAAAATTGTTGAATTTACTTGAAATATATATGCATAATTTTTGCCTCACACCCAATTTGTAACAATTTTACTTAAAATAAACAAATATTTAAGTACATATAACAAAGTTTTTCTTAAGTTTACTCAACATTCTTTACTTAAAAAAATCACAACAGCGCAACAGAATCTACTAAGTAATTACAAGTTATATTAACACATTAATTGAGTTGAACCAACAAAATATTTACCTTAATATAGATCTTAAGCTATATTGGTCTGCCTACTGCATGCTCCAGAACAATTTCTGCCAATAAATTAAACAATGCAAAACTTTTACAAATGATTTATAGCTATATATACACCTATATCCATCTGTGGTGGCAAAACAGGTGAACAGTTCAATAGTTTCTACTAAAGGACTGTCAGTCAAAAACAGTGCTGTGTGATATAATAGTCTTTGGCTTTGGTCACTTATACAGAACATTTGGAGATGCGACAGCATCCTTACTGCAAAAGCCATGAAGACATAAACTTCACAATGAGTGTCCACTGCTTTACAATATGTTCAGACAACATCAACAGACCAGGTACAACATTAATCAATTACAAAATTAAAAGTTAATTAGTACAAGTTTTATATCTTTACCATTGGTGTTCAGAGTAGAATACACCCTTATGTAGGATGCCAGTATTTTTTAATATTATTTATATATTTATTTTTCATTATTTGATTGGATTGTCAAGAAGTTTAACTGTTAAGCAGTGTTAAGCAGTCCATTTTATTTGCTAACTGGGTGTTGTGTGCTCAATTAAACAAGCATTTAATGAAGATATGTGACAACAGTTGCCTACTACTATTTGAAATATTTGTTGATGCCTAATGTATACAGTTGTGTGCTTATTTGAAATGGTAGACAATTTTAAACGTAAACTATACTGTCACGATTAGTGCGTGGGCTTCCGGAGCGAGGGAGAGAAAACCAAATATGGGCATAAACAAGGGGAGAAACCAAACAGACAGATTATGGGGGGAAAAAACAAAAACACAGTCTGACAGGGGTGTGACATATACAGTGTTTTTATGCAACATAAAATTTAACTAAAAAATAACTGTGGCAGCATTATGCTACTTTAACGTTATCAGGTGGTCATATGAGTGTTTTTCTCTAAAAGGAGTCCTGCTATACAGCTGAAAACCTATTGTTAGGCGAATAAACTGAAACAATCACATTGCTAATCAGATTGAAATAAGTGTAACACTAATTTTAACACTGTTTACTTTGCTTCACATTGTAACTTTTGTACAATAGTTGTAACACAGCAATGAAAATGTCTTGATAAAGACAATAAAGATGATAAAGATTTTAAATACTTGTCTACCTAAATCTTTTTATTAAATCTTAAAAAGAATGTTTACACGCATGGCTTCTTTAAACAGGCAAACATTCATTCAGTTAAACAGACAAACATTCATTCAGTTCAGGGTCAGATTAAAGAGGTATATAAGCCCTTTAAGAGCATAATTTATCCTATCAACTCTTATTCTCTGAAGTGACGTTCCATTTGTAATTGGCTTTCTCACCTATACACTGTTCGTTTTAAACAGATATCTAGCTATTACATTTTTTGTGGAAATCATTGCAGGAATCTGTGTACATAAAAACAACAAAACCACTCTATCACAGTGTGTCCCTCACATAGGGCAGTAACTGAGGTATATTCCCACATACAGTGGGGGAAAAAATTATTTGATCCCCTGCTAATTTTGTACGTTTGCCCACTGACAAAGAAATGATCAGTCTATAATTTTAGTGGTAGGTTTATTTGAACAGTAAGAGACAGAACAACAACAAATCCTCTTGTCAACAAAAGAATCCTCTTTGCAGATTCTTGGGGTCATAGACAGCATTCCTCCTCCTCCAAACACGACAAGTTGATGCCAAAGAGCTTGATTTTGGTCTCATCTGACCATAACACTTTCACCCAGTTCTCCTCTGAATCATTCAGATTCACTAGCAAACTTTAGACGGGCCTGTACATGTGCTTTGTTGAGCAGGGCGATCTTGCAGGTGCTGCAGGATTTCAGTCCTTCACGGCGTAGTGTGTTACCAATTGTTTTCTTGGTGACTATGGTCCCAGCTGCCTTGAGATCATTGACATGGTGGAGAGTTTGGAATCTGATTGATTGATTGCTTTTGTGGACAGGTGTCTTTTATACAGGTAAAAAGCTGAGATTAGGAGCACTCCCTGTAAGAGAGTGCTCCTCATCTCAGCCTGTTACCTGTATAAAAGAAAGACAACTGGGAGCCAGAAATCTTGCTGACTGATAGGGGATCAAATACTTATTTCACTCATTAAAATGCAAATCAACTTATAACTTTTTTTTAAATGCGTTTTTCTGGATTTTTTTGTTGTTATTCTGGTTTTCACTGTTCAAATAAACCTACCATTAAAATGATAGACTGATCATTTCTTTGTCAGTGGGCAAATGTACAAAATTATCAGGGGATCAAATATTTTTTTTTCCCCCACTGTATATAAATAATATAGCATTTGCTAGAGCTGACAGAAGTCTTTAGGAGGACAGTAGACAAGTGAGGTGTGGACTGAATGCGAAAAAGCTCCTTCCACAAATCTCATTGCCTTCTGCCACACAGCAGGCCCGCTGAAACCAGTTCAGAACAAAAGCCCTTCAATTAGCGGGAGAAATATTGATTGTGGTGCTTTTCATGTGGCTATTGTTTAGTGAGACACATTTCTCTGGCCTGAACAGATAAAGTTATGATGTATTTCTGAAGATTAGCCCCAGCATTACAGTCTTCTCATAAGAAATAGGTAATTGATAAACAGCTGTCATGGCTGATAGTGGTTAGCCTTTTTGCTTTTTAATTGCCGTTTCATTTCTTTTTTTATTGAACTAGTAATCCAAGAGTGGCTGTGTGTTACTGTGTAAAACCCTCTTAACTGTGGCAAAATTATTGCATCCCATGGCACAATGCTTTATTATAAAATAGCAGTAAGGAAAATATTAAATGTTCAATAAATAATTTAGTTTATTTTTATTAAAAATAACATAAAATGCTAATAGAATTTCAAATAATGCAGAATAAAAGTTAATTAGCCCAAGCTCAGGGTCTTTACAGTTGCCAAGCAACTTGGTCTATTAACGTCAAAGTTAACATGAAATAAAAATTGACCTTATTTGCTTCCTTAACAGATGTTTCTTCTTTGGTTTTGTAGTGCATGTAATTCCAAGAAATAATAAAGAAAAAACATTTGTTTTCATAATCATTCATCAACTTTGAAAACATGTTTATTCAGACACTGGTCAGGTAAAATTTTTACCATGCAAGGAATTTTTAAAGGATCCAACCAAGCCCTGCCCTACATTTTATTTCCTGTAAAATATCCTGTTAACTTGGAAATACAACACATTCCAAAAGTAAAATTATTAAAAGTAAATTATGTGTGAAGGTTACTTTATACCAAAACCCAGCTTTAAGCAGGGTTAACTGAACATAGGTCTGTTCCCTTTCAGAAAGCCAGGCTGGCTGACAGCAGTGACTTTGTGTTAGAGGTTTAATAATTGACACTGGAGACAGAGAAGCTCCATTTACATTGAGAAGCATGTCAGCATGAATATGCACCTCATTACTCCTCATTCTTACAAGAATATGGCTCATTCTTACGTCCTGCTTCTCAAAGCTGTTCCTTGCACACCGTAACCCCCTCCTTCCATCTCCGCCATACTGCCTCTGTGTATTAAGATGAATCTCTTTCATCTCCAAAGAGGTCTCAGATCCTGACAGATTACAGAAAGGCCACTCACTCACTTTTCTTGGCTTTTCAAAGTTTTTTTGTGGACACTTCCCTTTCTCCAAATAAATGTCTGCTGTGCTGTTTTTTCAGATGGCTGATGATAAACTGCCGCTTCATTTCCGAAAAAAAATCCATAGACTTACCATTGGGCTGAATTGTGTGACATCATAACTTCACATCAAAATGTCGTAGAGACATGGTAATGGGTTCATATCGCATGGCTTAACAAACAGCAATAAATTGTGCCAACAGCTTCATAGCCACACCCTAGCAATCAGTTACAGTACCCTAGCAATATTAACTTCCATTGAAAAAATCATACAGACTTAATATTGTGCAGATATTTGTAAGGTCATAGCTCTGCATCATATTTTGATTCAGACACTATGGAACCTGTCATCATGCTTAAGTCATGTTAAACCATGCTAAAATCACTGAAATATTTAGTGTTTTGTCTAGCAGAAAATGTACATATCTAGTCCACATTAAAAGAGCACGTGCTTGACCCACACACAAATCTGCATGATATTCCGGTATGCCTTGTGTCCCTGGAACCTATTCTTTTGTTCACCATTAAAAATAAATTAAAAGAAAAATGAACTCCAGTGCCTGGAGTGTGACTTTAAGTCACAGGCATTGTAAAATCCAAACGGCAGGGTTTACTGATAGAGCCTGTAGGTTCCCTTCCCTTTTGAACGATGTAGGTAGCTAAAAGTAAAGCCACCTTAAGAGTCCGAAACTTATCCAAGGCTTACTCTAGGGGCTCAAATGAAGCTGAAGATTAACAATCTTTAAATCTCAAACTTTAAACAATAATAAGGTCCCAAGAGGGGACCCACTTGTGGGCCTCAGCTGTCTGGCACACAGAAAACGAGACACCATAGGATGTCTCCCAATAGAGGTTCCATCTGCAAGTTTGTGACTAGCAGACAGCAGCTATGTAAAGCTATGTCAGTGAGGTTGAACCAGAAGGGCAGTGTGTCAACTCCTCTGAGGCGAACAAATACACTTCGACTCTGCCAGGATGGAGCCTCCATTTTCTGGGCCTCAGCCCTTGCCTGGACAGGATATCTGCTCTCAGACTTGCATGCCCTGAGATGTACATCACTCTGACAGAGAGCAGCCTGGTCTCTGCCCAAAGAAGAATCTCCTGTGCCAGCCTGAACAAGCGGCACAAATGCACCCTTTCTGGTAATTTATGTACGAGACCAAAGTGGTGTTGTCTGTATGGACTAGGACATGTTGGCCCTTGAGGTGTGGGAGGAAGTGCTTCAGAGCCAGAATCACTGCCCTCATTTCCAGGCAGTTTATGTGCCAGGGGAGATTAGGGCCCTTCGACCAACCATATACTGGGTGGTCATTTAGAATTGCACCCCAGCCCATGAGGGAAGTGTCAACCCCTTGTCCTTTTTGGGAACTATAAAATATTGACAGTAAAAGCCTAGATCTCTTATGTAAGGGGGAATGCATACTATAGTCCCTATCGCCAAGAAAATCTCTAGTTCCCAGGCTAACACTAAATGCTACTCTCCTTCTACTACTGCATTCTGTAAAGTGTCATTAAAATGAGGAGGATGGGAGGCAAACTGTACCCTCTGTACTTAATAGCCATGGAGATAAACAAGTTTCCATGCTTCCAGAAAGTCAAAGAGAGGTACTGTCCTGTCTATCTGTCCAGTCTCCTGAAGCAGTGAACTGGCAAGAGAAATGTAGACAAATGAACTGCCAGGTTATTCTACCCCCAAAACAACTGCGGTGGCGGGAAAAACAGAAGCGCCCGCTGGGGGCTCAGAAGGAGATCTGGCATAAGGTGTAGGCAGGCACAGGCACCCCCGCCCCTTGGGGCCATGTGTCATGTCATGTGTCATGAGATCATGGTCCTCAGATTGAATCCCCTCTTAGGCTGCAAGGCCTGCTTGAGCTGCCCAGTCCCCTTAAGTTTTTGTGGGGACACTTGAGCTTCCATGCTGGCCTTCTGTTGCTACCTGTAGGCAGCAGAAGATTTAATAGAAGAATAGGTGGATGGACCACCTGATGCCGCAGCTGCCTGGCCTTGGCCACTTTGGTCCAGGTCTTTTAAACAGGTCAGCATAGTACGCCTGCAAAACTGCCATAGTGTGCAAGGACGCACCAGCCTGACCCGCAAACTAGTTATATAGGTGTAATTTGTATGTATATATATATATATACAGTGCATCCGGAAAGTATTCATAGCGCTTCACTTTTTCAACATTTTTTTATGTTACAGCCTTATTCCAAAATGGATTAAATTCATTTATTTCCTCAAAATTCTACACACAATACCCCATAATGACAAGGTGAAAAAGATTTTTTGAAATTGTTGCAAAT